>JAJOOR010009869.1:0-34438 GCA_036250505.1 Solanum acaule
TGAACAAAGCAATAAAGCAATGAAATAATCTGAACATGATATAGATACTGAAAATACTGAATACTGAGCTAACTGATGCAATGACCAAATTTATAACATGCTGAGACTGAATACTGACTGTACTGAAATATGGTCAATGCAATAGAGTATGACTGAACTGTGGGAGTTACTAATAATCGACATAAAACCACATGAGCTAAATGTGGAGTCCGATGTATACGCCCCATTGAGAGGACCCAATATACCCTGCCAGAGGTATAGAGGCATGCTGGCGTGATCACTAAGCTGATGTTGCCCAAAGAGGGGACTTACACCTACGTGGCTCGTAGTTCTGGACTATATGGGTACGCTGAACCCTAGTCCAACTTGGTATTATGCTACTCCCAATGAATTAAGTGGTTAACTGGTTATGACTAAAGTTCTGTAAAGTACTGGATAGCTCAAAACTGAACATGCACACGGAGAATGAAACAATTAATCTAATAATGATGCATTAATAACTGAGGCATGTATAACTGAATAACTGAGATATCTTTCCTAGCATGTGTAATTCAAGAACTAAAGAAATACATAGCTAGGGTTCTGAAATTCATGCGAGAAACGATGTAATAACATGATAATCTGATTTGGAACATCTAAATAACTAATTCATGATGATATCTTGAAATTCTAGAAACTCTAGGTCTATTCATAATAAGGGAATCAAGAAACAGACTGAATTCTAGGGACCTAATGGGCGAAAGGAACCCACTAGTGAAATCCCACATACCTGATGAAAAATTCCACGGAGAAATCTTTCGATTTCGGGGTTGGAACTAAGGGAACCTTGCTGCGTTCTTGAACTAGGGTTCTTGACTTCTCTTCTCCTTTTAGTGTTCTAATTTTTCAAAGTTTGATTAATGATTTGACTTAGGTAAGTTCTAGTTATGTCTCTAGGCTTAAACTGACTAAAACCTCATGATTTAGGATCTAAATGACGTATCTTTGGGGTTAAACGAAATAGGAAAAGACCAAAAGACCCCTGAATTAATTGCTATCGGAGTGACTGACGGACAGGACTGACGGGCCGTCATTCAATCTACGGTCTGTCGATTGGAGTCGTCGGTCGAGTTTGCCCGACAGGGCTTCACTAAAACGAGCATAACTTTTCACTCGGAGGTCGGATTTTAGAAAACTCGATGGCGTTGGAAAGAGGATTCAATTATCTATCATATCATAGGTCATGGGACACATAATTCCTTTTGTGCTAAAAGTTATGACCATCTGAAGTTGACCCACACAATAATTTTCATCTAACTGGCTGCTGACCCTAACTTATGGTCAGACCTACGGACCGTGCATCGAATGACGGTCCATGCTGGTCAATCGTCAATCAGGACTGAATCTGGGCTTTAGGGGCATTGATCCACGGATATGAACCACGGTCCATGACCTGACCTACGGACCGTAGGTCCGGCCGTGGGTCAACACTTGGCCGAATTTCTGGCTGAGTTCTGGGGGAGGTTGTTGACCCGAACCACGGACCTGCAGGACGGACAGTGGGTCCTCCTACGGTCCGTGGATGGTGCCCGTGAGTGCCACCTGCAACACCAGAAATCTGCAATCTGGTCTATTTTCTGATACGGGGTGTTACAATAAACATGAGGGACTTTATGAGCAAGACCTCTGAATATCCCTCAAATTCGGAGTAATTATAACACCTTCCCATTTACATGAAACATAGCTCTTCTAGTAGTAGGGGGTAACCGGATTGCTCTTGTACTCTCGACAACATTAACATACATGTCATCCATATCTCCATTATTATCATTTATCCCAAAGTGACTAGCATCGTCACTTTAATTTGTACACATATTTGCACCTGCAAATGGGGCAAAAAAAAAACAACACCAAATGTAAATGTATTCTACTACAAACAAACAAGTTAACAAATTAACTTCAGGAATTGAATTTTTAGACATCACCTAACGGGTCCACTTTTAATAGTGCTCAAATTACTCACAGAAACAATTAAATGAGTAAGGGATCGCTAACAATATAAATACCAATAGAAGAGTCAAGCTTGAATCCAACATGGAGTGATCTAATTTTGTCATGTCCCAAAAATGGACGTGATGGCACTCGTCTTATCCCACCAATACAAGTCAGCCTAATACCCATTTAAAACGGTGAATGCAGAAGTAAAAATGAGAAAAGAGACTAACACCACCTACTAATACGGAAGTCATAATAAACTCAAATTAAAACCCCAAAACCTAGTAGTCACATGTACAACTCTCTAAAGTATTACAATTGAATCAAAAGAAAGATAAAAGTTTCAAATGACATTGTTTCTAGAATAGAAAAAGATCATAAATAGGAGTAAGAAGGTCCGCTGAGATAATAAACAAGCACCTCACAGATCTCCACATGAAGCCTTAGATAAGGAGAGAATAAAGAGTATAACGAAGATCCGATCTAGTAACCTACAAAATGTAGTAGCAAGAGGTGATTACCTAACCACACGGTACTCAGTAAGTAAACTTCTAAAAACAAGCAAATGGAATACAATACGGGTACTCCTTACACCCCAACCGAACCTCCACAACTACAACCTGCATAAAACCAGCCCAACTTAACAGTTCCCAATTTACATAGCACACAACTCAACAATAACACTCTAACATTTACATATCCTGAAAAACAAACTCAATAATCATCAATCACAAGTTTCACAAAAAGGCACTCACAAGGTCAGCAACATACAAGAGGTTCACTAATAATAAAGATGTTCAATGCAATGAAATGCAATATCAAGTATAGTTATGCATGTATGACCTAATGATACACACCCGCTATCTCACAATCCGAGACCCATGGGGGACATATTTGTCCATGCATCCGTCGCGGCATGCGACACGACGCTCGATAATAAAATCCATCGCGACATGTGACACGTCCCTCGATAATAGAATCTGTCGTGGCGTGAGACACGTCCCTCAATAATATTATCCATCGCGGGATGCGATACGTCTCTCGATAATAGTATCCATCGTGGCGCGCGACACGTCCCTCGAAATGGTACATCCTCTTTAATTTCTTATTCTTACTCAATTCACATAACACTTATCACAACGATGTCTCAAAACCAATTCAAATGACATGTTCACACAAATAATGAGGAGATGCCCATTTTCATAACAATGTACAATTCACAACAACACAATCGTGATGCAACATCAACAATGAATCAATAAGCCTTCCAAACCATTCTCAACATATCACACACCAATAATTAATCACATTGCTTTTTATCACCCCTTTTTATGATTAGAATCATTCAATATGGAAAAGACAACCCATCATCAAGTCCCATTACACCCCAACACATACTACAAGGAAATACAAGATTGTATACACTTAACAAGGGTTGAGAAATCCACTTGCCTTAAACAGTTGAATAATCACTCTGGTACTTGAGTCTTCCCCTTCTATTGGACTTCCAAATAAATGCAATTTATGCAAATAAGTAATCACAATAAGATTTCTAAGCTAAGAACACACCCATATTACTATATGTCTAGCCTAGACCCATAAAACCTCACCCACTTGCCTGAAATAATCGAACGATCACTCCAGGACTTAAGCCTTCCCCTTTCATTGGGCTTCCAAATCAATACAATCTCAAATAAATAATCACAATAAGATTTCAAAACTAACAACACCCATATCACGATATAAAACTCATCAAAATCTATAATCAACTTCCTAATCTTGATGCCATTTAACAAGTTAACTCCCATATTTCCAAATTCCAAGTTTAAGGTTGGGTTCCAATTCCTCCGGACATCATAATTCTAATGGTATTCATATAATACAATATACTTAATATTCAATTATCTATCTCAATATATCAAAACTTGAAACGTAATGTGATAACTATAAGCAAAAATCCAAAATTAGTCAAGTAACGTGGAAATGTCTAAACCATAGACCCTTAGAATTAATCCACGAAAGCCCTTGCATGCATAACATTACCTCTATGTTGAGTTTATCCTATAATTTTTTACAATCTCCAATGATGGGCTCATCATTAGCCATCATTGCATAATAAATACTTCCAAAGTCATATTACAACAATATATAATGTCTATAATGTACTGAAATTTGAACCTTTAACTTGGAAGTCGCCGTCATGCCGCAGGTAAGTTCTAAACCTTTTCTTTTCTTTTCTAAAATAAACCCTACTAACTTATTTTAATATATATATAGGCCAAAGGGTATAGGGTCCTATATAAATTTCAGGTTTTACCCATTATTATCAACTAACTAAATAAATTATTTACTAAATATCTGTTAATTAATTAACCGTAATTATCGAATAATTTAAAATTCTCAAACCAACTTCACCGACCTATCATAAATGACTCGGTGCAATTATTGGGAGGGGTGAACCTGTAATTTCTTAAAAACTTTCAAAAATGACTTTTCGGGTCAATACACTATGCACCACTTAAAACCATGTTCGCCCTTAAACATAAGAAAGAAGAAGAAAGATATCCACCATTATCAAAAACCTAATATATGATCTTCCAGAGTCGGTGTTCATCTCTCCAAGTGAGCTTCTCCTTAAGACCATTACATCAAGATCAACAACTAAAAACTAAACTTTCGAATCAAGAGTGATTATCAAGCCACAGACTAACCCATGAACCCAATCTAAATTGAAATCTTTTGGATCATAACATAACCACCATGATGGATCTTTTCTCACATAACCACGATAAAAATCAATACTAGCTACAACTAGAAGTGAACTTGAGAAAACTCACATTCATTCTCACAACATAATCTTATAGTTCATCAATACCACCACACACTTATAGTTCATCAACCATCACATATATTATCAAGCATTCATTCTCACAACATAATCTTTCCACGAGCTTAGGCTATAAAAATATGATCTTTAGACATCGGGTACTCATCAAGGTAGGATCAAACTTATCTAACTCGAAGAATAAAATGATCATGTAACCACCTAGAGAGCGATACACCAAAGCATACAGAACCTCTAACAACACTGTCGGAGTGCTAGAACAATACATGTGATTATAGACAACCTTAAGAACAACAAAACTAGACCCAATGTTTCCCACATCAATATTAAGACTATTAGACAACTGTAACTATTCATGGTAGCTCTTCTTTAAGTTCTCATAAGCAAAGTTGTGTGTGTAGAATCACTAGTATACTTCAACTATCCAAAACAACACCAAATCTGTCATAATTGAAACAACCAAGTCTGCCCAAGAATGTCACCCTACTAAGAGGACAATCATAGGATCGGTACACCTGATCCACCACTAGGAATCCACCCATATAAGTGAAAATACGCATGTGCATAGGTAGTGAACCAAACTCTAAATAATGTTCAGAACGAAGAATGTGGTCACATAATAAAGTACGAAACCAAGGTCGAATAACACAAGATACTCCTTCCATATTGCCTATATCAAACATTTCCATTCAGTTGACTCCATCTCGCTGATATTTTTTTGTACCTACAATCAACCAGTCTGGTCCCCATTACAATACTCAATTTATCAAACCCCACATACTTCTCGTAGTATTCTACTGAAGGCAACACACTTAATATAACAAAACATCATAACCACACCAGTCATTTACCTTGATCTTAAACCATCACTAGTATCAAAATCTTCGTAGAAAATACATTGTTGCCTTTAAAAATTCCAAATATGACTCCCTCTTTTTCCATTTAAGCATTCCATGACAAATATGAGTCACACACAAGACTGATAACACTAGTTTGAAATCAAAAATACATTACCATCGAGGTACAATAATTGAATTAGACCCAATGTTAACTTTGCATAATCATTCACATACCAAGTTTCAACTACCATTTAAACCATCATATACCTCATGCCAAAACTTAGAGAAATTCTTAGTTACTCCAATAATTTTGTATAATATAAGCTCAAAACCTCTACTCATCATTAAATGCCTATGTAACACATCATAACAGTCTATATCCTCACATCAACAAAGTAGTTTCAATCCCCTCAAAATTCTCATTAATAATGTAGAACTGTAGGTCCAAATTGTTTAACATCCATATGTTACCGATCATATTTTGAACAATCAAACTCGACATAACCACATAGAATCTTCCACACATCCTTGTTTGTAACAAACTAAAAATCAATCTTTATAAAAATCGATGATAAAACCCTAGTAAGTCTATACCGAACCAATTCACATCCATAGTCATAGTAGAACTTACATATGAAAATCCATACATCCTTCAGCTTCGAACAAGAGTCTATATGAGAGGTCTTGTTCCTTGACATCTCTTAAATTCTTCCAATGACGCAAATTTTAAAAACCTTGAACTCTTCAATACTCCAGACTTTTTTTCCTTTCGTTGACTTGCTTACCAATCTTATTATTTGACCAACCACCCATGATATTTTACCTTATACTTTAAACCAAGAAATTAAGAGAAGTACTTTTTAGGCCCTTTAACAATCAAAAGTAACAAACTCTACGACCCAAACCCTGCACTTGTTCTTCCAAATGCTCAATACCTGATGTGATCGATCAATTCTTACCTTACCAATTCATACCTTGAAAAAACATACTACCACGAAGGTAGACTTGCAATGAAAAACTTGAATTCTGATTCTAATTGTGCCAGTTATCAAACTCAAAAACACAAAAACACTTATTACCACACTCAAATCGAACGCCTATAGACTTCTTTCTCAAATCTTATCCAATCATTTTAATCAATCTGATTAACCCATGACACTATTACCATGACCAGAGCAAAATGGATGAAACCATCTGTCTCTTAACCCAATTCTCAACCCCTTTGAAGATGCCTCCTTACCCCTTACAATTAGAGAAAATATGCTTACTCTCATCTCTTTCCTAAGGCTACACTATATCCTACTAGTTTATTTTTTTTTTCCATTATGACTCTAGGTCCTTCAAAATCTATTCGAGCGGTGTCCCAGAATCTCTTAAAACTTTCCATACAACCACGTTACCCACCAAATAGTAGAAAATCACAACCTTAGATACTCGTCGTCGTCTTTGCAATACTAAAATTTGCTTAACCAACAATCATTATGATATAGTTTCATCCCATTTACAATCCATCAAGAACTCTTATTGCCATCATCCTTAGTAGCCCTTGTCATCATCACGAAGTCAACCTTATTATCAACATGACACCTTAGACACACTTATACCAATCAAATCCAATGTACTAGCCCAATTTCATATGCACTTTCTTACTAAAATCCTTAATTTCCTTCACACAAGTATGCTCGTTGGAAATTTTCTTTACCTATAAGTTTTTCATTTCAATATCGATCCACTCCCTTGGAGCTTACGATAAAATCATTAGTCCTCATTTTGAATTCTCGAGATACACTTCACAACCTATTACATTAATTCGATTTCAAATATCCACCACTATAATCTTCCTTATAAACAATGTTTTAACCCACACATCTACAATAATATCTAGTTGGTTTCTCAAATATAAATGCAACATCGAATCTCATTATACGAGCATGTGGTACATTTGATAACTCCTTAAGTAGTTAGTATTCACACTTAACAATCGACGTATCCATTTTCATATGCCATTAGTACCATATCGTGAAAGTCTATTAGATCAACCACTAGAACACATCATACCTATCGAGAAGATTGTATCCAAATAGCCCACACATTTCTACCCGTCGAGTAGCTATAAAATATTACCAAATCCTTTTTGTATCTAATCCAAGCTATATGTATTCTTTCGTAGGTTAGGTCGATAGAAAAAGTAATACACTCCATAACTCTAATCAGGTAGGCATCGATACAAGTGTAGTAGTCAGATCATGACCCACTTTGATATACATCCAATCTATGAAATCACATTAGAGATTCTGACCTCAATTGATGCAACATCATTCCCATCATTTTTTAAGTAATTCATAGGTGTTATGACAACTTTACTAACTATATTTTCCAAAGTTACAGTGTTCATTAACTAGCAGTCCCTTTAATAATTTCACTCTCAATTGTCGAACCATTCCAAATATTACCTATACCACACAAGTACTATTCTTTCTACTGGGTAACTAACTTGAAAAACATAACTCATTTATGAAGTCCCCCAAACCATTGTTCAACCTCATCATTCAAATATCATCAAAATGCATCATCGAGTCATCACTTAACTCAACCCTTTCAAATTACTGAACATTTTGATTCTGACCACACATATTTTTCATAAGTCTATCACTTTCACCTTAGTTTCACGTCTAACCTTCTAGCCATACATGATACACCAACTCCTAAATTAAGGAACCACACACGACTCATCACTATAAGTGAGAGAGAATGGAATGAAGCACTAAGAAAAAGGTGGGACAAATGAGGCACGATAGAGATTCAAGAAGTGAAGATTTTTCCTAAAAGTCACAATAGCCTCTCGAAGATAAGTACATACGTCTCCATACAGAACCTCAAGACCTTACTTAGACTCGGCTTGTATGCACATGAGACCTATGAACCTGGCTCTGATACCATTTTGTCACGACCTAAAAACTGGACTTAATGGCACTCGTCTTATCCCACCAAGACAAGTCAGCCTAATACCCAATTAATACGGTGAATGAGGAAGTAAAAACAACAAAAAGAGACTACCACCACCTACTAATGCGAAAATAATAATCAACACAAAATAAAGCTCCAAACCCTAGTAGTCACGTGTACAAGTCCCTAAAGTATTACAATTGGATCGAAAGAAAGATAAAAGTATCAAATGACATTGTTTCTTGAATATAACAAGATCATAAATAAGAGTAAGAAGGTCCGCTGAAATGATAAACAACTACCTCGCAAATCCCCACAGGAAGCCTCAAATAAGGAGAGAATATAGAGTATCACAAAGATCCGAGCTAGTAACCTACAAAAATGTAGTAGCAAGGGGTAAGTACCAAACCACACAGTACTCAGCAAGTAAACTTCTAAACACAAGCTAAGGGAATAGAATACATGTACTCCTTACACCCCAACTAAGCCTCCACAACTACAACCTGCATAAAACCATCCCAACCTAACTGTTCACAATTTACATAGCACACAACTCAACAATAACACTCTAACAATTACATATCCTCAACAACAAACTCAATATTCATTAATCACAACTTTCACAAAAAGGCACTCAGAAGGTCACCAACACACAAGATCAAGCTCACCAATGATACGAATGTGCAATGCAATGAAATGCAATGTAAAGTATAGTGATGCATGTCTGACCTAATGATAAACACCAGTTGTCTCACAGTCCGGGACCCATGGGGTAAGTTCTTAAACCCTTTTCTTTTCTTTTCTAAAATAAACCCTACTAACTTATTTTACTATATATGGGCCAAATGGTATATGTCCTAAAAAAAATTCAGGCTTGACCCATTATTATCGACTAACTAAATAAATTATTTACTAAATACCCGTTAATTAAATAACCATAGTTATCAAATAATTTAAAATTGTCAAACCAACTTCACCGACCTATCATAAATTACTCGATGCAACTATCGGGAGGGGTGAAATGGTAGTTTAAAAAGAAATCAAAAATGACTTTCCGGTTCAAAAATGACTATCCGGGTCATAACAAATTTGAAGGATTCAATGAGGAAATTAAGATGGAAACCAATTCATCGTAGCAATTCAAACAAATGGGTTAATGATTCCACCAAATTTAAGACACGATTTGAAGTCAATTATCACGATTCATCTAAAAATAGGGTATAACCAAGTAAAAGACGATCTAGGGGTGTGGGATTCTATATCAACCTCAAATTGGGGTACACGTGCTTTCTCAATAATTCTAGACAATCATGGATAGGCTGGGTAAACGTAAATGCCACAAATCTTCTTTCAATCTCAAGGTGTCATATTATAGAATCTCTTTTACGTCTCATCCACGTGAAAATACAAATAAACCCAATACCATATGAAATATCTCTTTTGAGCAGATTAGGCAATTAGAAACGAAATTACAATTTCTCTTTCGTGCAAACTACAACAATCAAATCCAATTGGCAATATTACACTATTTACCCACTTGAATTAATCTCTTTCAATCATCAATATAAGATCTAAGCTAGGACTATCTTTGCAACCTTAGCTCATGAGTTAAACATATGCTAAATACCTAAAATTCAGGAATAAATTGGAGAAAAAACAGATCTTAGTATTATTCAAAAACTATTTTTCTCCACAATGAAAGGATAAAAGACACTAAAAAATATGAATTTTCTCTCTTCTTTTGGTTATTTATAATTCTCCAAAATTTAGTCCGAAATTCCATACACCACCTGCTCGGTGACATTAGTTCAGCTCGCTTACTTCATCAGTGGATGTCACGACCCAAGGTACCCCGTAGGCATAACTTGGTGTATAGGACACCGAGAGGCCCCATACATGCCACTTAGCATTCACAACATAGGAAATAGAAAAAAAGAGATAAAGAACAACATTTCAAGTCCAAATCATTTTATAAAAGTAAAGTGAAAGTCTAAACACTTTGTCTCATTAGTCATCTAGTACAATAAAATGAAATTGTGCCTAGCCCATACATCATGTCCAAAACTGAAAGTAAGAAAGAATACTTAAAACAAAGAAATCCTTCCTTTAAGCATGAGGACTCACCAAAGCTCGGAATCTCTCAAATCAACATCTAGCCATGAAACTGAGAACCCTACGTTTGCGGAAATATAGGAAAGAGTATGCGTTAGTACAAATATATGTACAAAGTATGATAAACATGCATATAAACATTTAAATCATGCTAAAATAGGACATTTTCATGACATGCAATGACCAAGCTAAAACATGATATAAAAGGGTTAGAAAGCATAAGTCATAAAACATAGTCAATGCAAGCTAACATCTTTAAAACCTTTGAACACATGTGAGATACTTCTTGAAGTAACCTTAGTTCATTATTATTGTGGGAGGTAGCCTTGATCGACATAGAGACCCTGTGAGGTATAACATGATCCCCCGTTTCCCCCACACCAAAAAGGGTTGTCCTACTTACCAAGGTAAGAACCATGAACTTCTAGCTTAGGTGGATCCACTAACTAATGTCTATCTAGACAATCATCCTATGTGGGCACATAGGTAACAGATAAGGAGATTGCTTCTAGAAACCCAACCTCTACTCACGAGAGAGCTTCAATCTCAATATCCTCTCGGTGGTAAGCATAAATCCCACGGAATAGTCATTTTATTACTTATTCTTATTATCCATGGAAGGGCACGTCATCTTGCCAATCCAAGCTAGGTCATAAGTTATACATCGAAAGGTATCATTCAATAACCAATCCAAGCTAGGTTTCATTAGGATAGCACTTTATCTTTGATTCAATTAGGTGAGAAGAACTTTCAACCTTAGAGTCTTTACTATGTGAGAAAACCTTTCACAATCACACTTTCATGTGTATATGAGAAATCCTTTCAACAACACAACAACAACATCATCATTTATACTTCACTCTCAAACCATCCTTAAAACATTTACATAAATTTCATAAAAAATGCTTGATTTCATAAACTTCTCTTTCATAATCCAGAACCCACATCATATGATCATAACTTTCAAAATCATGGGGAATCGTCATAAAATCATGAGATTAACTCAATTCATGTATAAAAGATCATAGATTAATCAACTAAATCAATAATTAAAGGAACCCGTATCATAGAAGAAAACCCCAACTTAATTGGGTAATTCTAACTTTGGAAATAGGAGAATTTGGGAACTCCATGAATGGAAGGAATCCATTAATGAAAACTATCATACCTCAATGCCAAAAGCTTGCCTTCAATGGAGGAATTAGAGAATTGACTTGAAAACCCTAGCTTGGACCCTTTTTCTTCTTCAAGTTTTCTAGAGAGAGAAATATTTGAGAGGAAGACTTGTTCTTGTTTTGTAAATTTGAGAGAATGATTTTCGATTGGGAAATTTTAGAGTCAAAACACTTAATATAGGGGTTTTAGTAAAGGGTAAAATGACATAGTATTAGGCTAGACTAATTAGGAAAAGACCCAACTGCACATAGGAAATTAACTGGTGTCACTAAAGATTGGTCTGATCGGCTGATCATGGTTTGACCGACGATCCGTACTACATGTCTGTCAATTGACTTTAGAAACTGAAATTTGGGGTCTAGACCTACGGACCTCTGATAACGCTGAACTAAACTTCATCAGATTCTAAGTGTAGGCGGTCGCAATCAAGTATAAACCCAACGAGGAGTTGAGATCGATTCAATAGGGAATTATACAATAAAGAATTCAAATACGAAGTTAAAGGATTATTCTAATCGATTGTAGAAGTAGACATTTTCGAAGAAATTAAAGTAATTGGCAGGGATTTGACAATGAATGTCAATTGGGGGGATTAGAGTGAACAATTAATAACTATGAAAACACGGGGGTAATCAAGTAGAAAGGGATCCTTGGGAGTGTGATCGATTAACCACTAATATCGCTATATGGGTGCTAATTATTTACTAAAAGTTGTTGAAACTTAGTGGGTAGGATAGGCTTTAGGTGCAATAGTCATTTCTCAATCAACTATCACGAATCAAGCGAGCTCACCTCAACAAACATAACACATATAAACATCCCAATACCTCAATTAATCTACTCTTTTGAGCTAGATTGGTAGAATTGAATTTAGACCTACATTCTCAAGCTAAGTCCGCAATAACCCAATCATGACAATCATCAATTAATAGTTTTAACTCTAAAATCTCTTTCTCAAGCAAGCTTAAAATACTAAGCTAGAATTGCATTTGCAACTACAATTCATCAATTAAGCTCAACTACTAATTGAACCCAATTCAAATAAACAATTAAATAAGTAAATACTAGCACCCATAAGCTAATTGAAGCATTCAATCACATAATCATACCCCCAAGAATGGAGGTTTTAGCTACACATAGTAAAGAGTAAGAAATAGTTACCAACTAAGTTTTGCATTAGCTTGGATAACAATCTACAAGTCTTCCAAGTGTTTGAATTGACTTCCAAAATAATAAAACCCTAAATCTCTACTCAAAAACTTAAAGAACAGTGTTAGGGATCAAAAACCCAATGTAGGAACTCTCAAAAACTCAGAACTATCGCCCAAAACTTTAGAACTCTGGAACTATCTTTTTAAATAACATTTATACTCTCCTAGATTTTCAGTTTCAAGACTAGTCGACGAAATAAGTCGGGCATCGCCGACCAGGTCGTAATGCGCCGAGTGTTTCTTCCATCATTTTCTTGGCCTGATGTTTCACCCTCTCTTTGATGTAACTTTAGGCGATCAAGGTTGGGATCGTCGACTTGTTTGGCGCTGCACCAAGTGCTCTTTCTTCTCGCCTTTTGACTTGCCTTTTTACCAGTCACTCTGTACCTTTAGGCAATCGAAATGTCCTTCACCGATCCAGTCGTCAGTTGGCCAATTCACCCTTTCAATCGCCGAGTTATTTTTGTCCAAGGGATGGCCTACTGGAATTTTTGGTGAGCTGAAGAGCCACTCGGTAAGTCATTAAGTGGCTTTGGCGATCGTCTTTCTTTCTTTTCCTCAACTTTTTCAACTTCTTTCACTCCGTTCTACCATGTGATGTCCTTGCCTTGCTCTTTTGCTTTCATTGCTGCAAATTCGCATTTGAACATCATTTTAGAGGATAAAATAGGCATTGAGATAAAACTCTAGATAGTAAGTCCTAAATGAGTCGAAATCCCTGACTCATCAACACCCCCAACTTAAAATTTTGCTTGTCCTCAAGTAAAACACAAGATCAATCAGTTCAACATAGATGTCTACAATAGTGCTAGTCAAGACTAAACATGAATTCACAAGAGGTTTAATCTACCCATGCAATGTTCAATTGTGCACTACAAGTTGCAAACTGTGACTAGCTATTATCAAATAGAACTCAAGCTCACAATGCTTACTTCAAATACAAATTCAAGCTAAACAAAAGTATTTGAATGCCCTCACTTCAAGAATGATTCCATGATCACACAATGCTCATCAAAATTTCAAGATTAAGGAATCAAAAAAGCAACTCTCACACTCTCAAAGATAAACACATGCATGATTCTATCCATAGGCTTGCCCGTATTTTCCAATAAACATGGCATTAAGCTCAATCAAGATCACAAAGGTCTTTCAAGGCTTGTAATGGGGTTGAGGGTAAAGGTATGATCATTTTGGCTTAGTGACTTCTACCTTCATGAAGCATGGCTTGCATTTCACCTTTTCTCCTTTTCTTTCACTCTTTTTGATTTTCACAATGCACCCTATGTTCGTTTAAGCATAATTCATTGGATACCCCATTTCTTTTGTCCATTACACAAACTTTATTGCAACATTCTCTTTCTTTTTTCAGTTTTTTTTTCTTCTGTTGCTTTATATATATATATATATATATGGAGGGGTTCCATTTTTTTTCAACACGATTCATCAAGGGCAACTTTTCATTGACTTTCCTCCTTTTTCACCACACTCCCAACTTAGGCTTTTGGACTAAGTTGGCTATTCCAACGGACCAATGTGAAAAGAAGACGAGGGAAAATGTGCTCATGTTTCATCCAAAGAAAATGTTATACTCAAATGGTGCCAAGCTAGGTTCACACTCTCACAAGGTGGTCGCAATGAGGTATACTAGCAATTTGATTCACTCTCCACAAATTTTTCCTAAGATCATCTCTATCATTCGCCTACATTTGTCGACTGGACTAACGGGGCAGGTTTTAGGGACCAAGAATATATTTCAAGACAACCTTACCACACGTCATTCAACACAATCATCAATCAAGATTCTACAATTTTCAATTCACGTTCAACGATCATCACGAGATTCATTTGAACAATCGGCCAGCCAAAATGAGATGCTAAAAGTTCACACATGACTTATGTCACACCTCTTTTTGCGCCCGGTGGAGGAATTGGGTTTTTCCAATTTACGTGACGTTATTGATTAAGGGATTATTTTAAATTTTCAGAGTCGCCACTTGGAATTGAGTTATGGTTTTCCAAGTCACCTTTTTGTTTAATCCGTAATCAAAAGGAAATGACTCTTTAATATGGTCTACGAACTAGAAATTCGTGTAAGGAATTCTTTTGACCGAGGGGAAGGTATTAGGCATCCCTCAAGTCCTGTGGTTCTAGCACGGTCACTTTTATTGACTTATACTTAAATTATGATTTTTTTTGGATATATGTTTATAGGCCACAGTTTCACTCGCAATTTTTATTGTTGAGGTTTTATTTGGTCTCAACCTAGATGCGTAACCGCCTTCTTGGTCTTGACATTTAGAGACATAACTATATTCTTTTATCACACTTAATAATCTTATCCCTTTTTTATAAGGCTCTACTTTAAATCAATGAAAGTTAATTATATTATTGGACATGGTGCGTCACTGCAGAGTTTATTTCAATGTTTCAAAAAAAGATGTGTAACCACATTCTTAATTGAAACAAATATTTTTTAATGTGCCTAAATGTTTGTTTCAACATTAAAACAAAATATTTATTTCTTGTAAACAAAAGGAAAATTAAGTAAAATACTAAACTTCTAGAATAAAATTTTGGATCATTTCCATATCTTTTTATTTTATTTTATTATTCTTAAAGTTGATGTCAAAACTAAGCATACATGTTCTCATACAACTAAACTATACCGAACTGTTAAAAATAAATCTCATTTTTTGATTGATAAAATAAAACAACAATAACTTTTTTACTTATTTTTAGCCTAACAATTCCTACTTTATCAATATTATCTAAATGAAGACAAGAACAATGCTATTACCTTTCATTTTAAGAGGTCACAACTTAACAAATAAAAATAAATAAAGAGAATATAATCATCGATTAAAGGTACATTCATTCATTAAACAAAAAATATAACACTTGATTCATTCTTCATTTAAATCAAATTATGAATAAAATAAAACTTATCATATAGTTACATCAAATTTCATAAATAAATTAAAGATTTAAGGCAAAGTTATACCTCAAATTAAGAAAATAAGTACCGCAAAATCTTGATCAAAGCTCAATTAAAACACTCACGACTCTTTTGTAGATTGTATGTAATGGTATATGTGTTGTATTTATATGAAAGTAGTAATGAAGAAGGAAGAAAAATACAAATGTGTTGGTGAAATATGAAAGGAAAAATAATATAAAAATAGAGTGACTTTCTTATTTTTTTTCCTTCTTTTAGTGTTGTGCGTCTGTGTTGTTGTGTTTTTTTTTCTTTCTCATTTTCTCTATGTGTTTTGTAGTAGAAATATGTATATCGTGTATGTTTTGTGTGTGTTGTGCAGAATTTTTGGTTGCTTTCCTTTTTTTTCGTTTGTGTGTTGTCTGTAGAGTATATAGGAGTGTGTAGAGGTGTTGGGTGTTGAGGGTAGTGGAGTGGAGTTGGGGTAATGGTGTGGTGGGGGTCGTGTGTGAGGGAGTGTGGAGTATAGTTGCTGATGTAAGGTAGGAAATGGGGAGGGAGGTGGGGTAGTGTAGGTTAGTAATTTTTATTTAAATTATATATAGAATATTAAAATATTAACTCATTATCTTGAACTAATAAAATATAAGAAGATTTAAATAATTAATTTTAAAATGTAATTAATAAATACTAGCTTATTTATTAAAATTAAAATTAAAATACGACATATATTTTTTTTTGTAGTTTTCAAATCTTTTAAATTAAACTTACTAAAATAAGACAAACTCAAAATATCTAACTTGACATAAAAGAAATATTTAAGGATAAAAATAGTATAAAATTTTATGTTTGGTAAAAACTTACGTGTTTATAGTTTGCCTCTCTTTGACTGGAAACACGAAGAGTTTTCAGACAAAGAAGTAGATAACATGACAAATTTTGACCGGACTTGTATTTGAAGGAAAAAATTGTGCGACCGAGTCTTGGTTTTGGACATCCTACATATCCCGAGTTATAAGGGAATCAGATCACGTGTAGTTCAAGGAGATGAGGCGATGAGTTTGAAGTTATGTATGGTTCCATCGAGGCTCCAGGTCGCGACTCTTATCCTTACATAAAAAATGAAAGCTGATAGTCAAAAGGAAAATAAAAGTACAATGCAACTTCTCTTGAGTCTACACTTGAGTCTTGACTTTGAGATATCACCTTGATTTTGCATTGAAGAAGTTGATTCTTGCTATCATGGGGATTAATCATTCTGAAAAGAGTTTAAACTTTGTTCTTGAATTCAAATCCATGTTTCGCTTGAAGAAACCTGAAAACCATCACAAACAAAAGAAATAAACAAAATTTTTGCCCCAGTTTTCACTGGAAAATTTTTGTGAGTTATTAGCAAATTAAAGTAAATAAATAAATAAATAAAATAATAAACTCAGACTAGGAAGTGCTTATCCTAAGAGAAAAATAAAAATTAACGGTCTCAGACTAGGAAATGTTTATCTTAGGAGAAAGTAACCAAATCCCATTATGTAGGAGGGTTCTACTAATCCCATTGTCCAGAAGGGTACTGCTAATCTAAATCTCATTGTTTAGGAGGGTCCTGCTACACTAATTCCCATTATTTAGGAGGGTCCTGCTACATTAATTCCCATTATTTAAGAGGGTCCTGCTACACTAATTCCCATTGTTTAAGAGGGTCCCGCTACATTAATTCACATTATTTAGGAGGGTCCTGCTACACTAATTCTCATTGTTTAGGAGGGTCCTGCTACATTAATCTCATTATTTAGGAGGGTCCTACTATGCTAATTCCCATTGTTTAGGAGGGTCATGGTACGCTAATTCCCATTGTTTAGGAGGGCTCTACTACTCTAATTCCCATTGTTTAGGAGGGTCCTGCTACTCTAATTCCCATTGGTTAGGAGAGTCCTGCTACGCTAATTCCCATTGTTTAGGAGGGTCCTGCTACTCTACTTCCCATTGTTTAGAAGGGTCCTGCTACTCTACTTCCCATTGTTTACGAGGGTCCTGCTACTCTAATTCCCATTGTTTAAGAGGGTCCTGCTACTCTAATTCTCATTGTTTAGGAGGGTCCTGCTACGCTAATTCTCATTGTTTAGGAGGGTCCTGCTACAATAATTCCCATTGTTTAGGAGGGTCCTGCTACGCTACTTCCCATTGTTTAGGAGGGTCCCGCTACTCTAATTCCCATTGTTTAGGAGGGTCCTGCTACACTAATTCCGATTGTTTAGGAGGGTCCTGCTACACTAATTATCATTGTTTAGGAGGGTCCTGCTACACTAATTTCCATTGTTTAGGAGGGTCCTGCTACACTAATTCCCATTGTTTAGGAGGGTCCTGCTACACTAATTTCCATTGTTTAGGAGGGTCCTGCTACACTAATTCCCATTGTTTAGCAGGGTCCTGCTACACTAATTTCCATTGTTTAGGAGGGTCCTGCTATACTAATTCTCATTGTTTAGGAGGGTCATGCTAAACTAAATCATCAAATACAATTAGCATAACATTTTTTAATTTTTTTTTTTCAAATTAGAAAATGTTTATCCTAAAAGAAAAATGAAAAATAACTACCTCAAACTAGTAAATGTTTATTCTAGGATAGAGAAAACAAATAAATAAAATAATAATACTAATAACGGTCTCCGACTAGGAAGTGTTTATCCTAGGAGAAAATGAGAAATAAATGTCTCAATCTAGGAAATGTTTATCCTAGGAGAAAAAATGCATGTAAATTTTTTTATTTTTTTTGCAATTATGTTTACAAATTTGATTCTTCAAATTTTTTATTATTTTTTTAATGGCGGTCGATTTGTGGCATTGGCTTTGAGGATAATTGTTCCTGTTGTTGCCATGTTGGAAGCTAATTTCAGCTTGAGATAGACTACTTTCGTCCACTAGTCAGCTGAACATCTCTAGTTGTTCAGAACATCAAACTTCAGATTTGTCATATTGTTTCTACCCTCCAATAATCATTGAATCTTGTATTCATATAAATTCTCAAAATTTGTCACTTGTTGACAAGTTACTATGCATATCACTATTTTTTGAATCATGTCACATTTGATGTGCTGACCAAACTTTGATGTCATATTTGATGCGCTGACCAAACTTTGTTTTGTGCAATTGAAAATATGGTAGCAATCTTGAAATCATTTTCTGCATGCTTTAATGAAGACCAAATCAAGGAAGAAATGCAAACCGAATTGATCTATACAAAATAGTAATAATAAAAAATATATATATTTGTTCCTTCTGAGAGAAAATGAAAATAAAAAGGGACTCATTTGAGAGTGATGCTCAATTCTAATGATCATGGCATGCATGCGAGATTAAATGGCATGATCTGTCCAATTAATCTAAACTTTTTCTTTGTCAAGCTTTCAGCCTTTTGAAGTCATTCTTTTATAATCCAATTTGTGTACTAGATGTAAACAAAAGCAAGATAATGAAACAGACAGTAAGCAAAAATAGAGAAAATGAGTCGAAACGTTTTGAAGAAAGGAAACTACTTTGCTGTTGGTTTAGTGCTCTGCAACTGCAGATTTTATATGACAAATACATAACGTTTGAAGCTAAAAAAACTGGAACCACTAACTCCTAAAAGATAGGAAGTAAAGTCATCATAAACTACTCCCTAAAGACTAGGACAAAGCTGAAATAACTTGACCTTATTTGCTAATAGGACTCTATGTAACAGACTATATTTCTAACACCCTCCCTTAAACTAAAGCATGTAAGCTTCAGTTTAACTTCAGCTTCTTGAAATCTTCCATAGTGTCGATACCCATCGACCTCCTCAGATTTGAAAGGGGAGAAATCTGAGAGGTTTGGTATAAATGTCGGCCAACTGATCTTCACTTCGGAAGTACTACAACTCTATTATTCCTTCATTATTGAGATCTCACAGGAAATAATACTTCACATCAATGTGTTTGCTTCTTCCATGGTTCACAGGATTCTTTGACAACTTGATGACTGAATTGTTGTCGCAAAATATTATAGTGTCTCTTCTAGTCTTGAACTGTAGCTCTTCAAGGATTCTCCTAAGCCAAATAGCTTGACAAGCACAAGATGTAGCAGCAACAAATTCACCTTCTGTACTTAATAATGTGACAATTGTTTTTTTTAGAGGACCACGACACAGCCCTTGCACCTAGCATAAACACATAACCCGAAGTACTCTTTCTATCATCTTGATCTCCAGCATAATCACTATCAGTAAAGCCAACCAAATCTGACTTTTCTCCTTTCATGTAGAAAATTCCAAAATCCTTGGTTCCTTGTAGGTAATGCAGAATTCTCTTCGCAGCTAAGAGATGCATTTCAGTCGGGCACTCCATATATCTACTTGCAAGACTAACACCATACATGATGTTTGGTCTTGTAGCAGTTAGATACATTAAACTACCGATAATTTGCTTGTAAAATGTGCTATCCACCTTCTTTCCGCTCCTAGCTTTGTTCAGTTTCAAACCAAACTCAACTGGAATGTTGGCTGGATTGCAATTCTGCATGTCAAACCTATTTAAAATTTCTCGCACATACTTCTTTTGAGAAACAAATATCCCTTCATCAGATTGCACCACTTCCAAACCAAGAAAATAATGCATCTTACCATGATCGGACATCTCAAATTCATTCATCATACACTTCTTGAATTCATCAAACATGACACTACTATTCCCCGTGAATATAAGATCATCAACATATAAGCAAGCAATGAGCATTTTTCCGTTCTCCCCAATTTTCACAAAAAGTGTGTGCTCATATGGACACTTTTGAAAACCCATTTTCAGAAAATAAACCTCAATGCAGCTATACCAAGCTCATGGAGCTTGTTTTAGTCCATAAAGGGCTTTCTTTAATCTATAAACCTTGTGCTCATTACCAATCTTAACATAACCAGGAGGTTGTTCGATAAATACCTTTTCCTCCAAGTATCCATGTAAGAAATTTGATTTGACATCTAATTGGAATACATGCCACGAATTTTGTGCCGCTAACACAATTAGCATTCTGATAGTGTCGTGCCTTGCAACTGGAGAAAAAACTTCAGCGTAGTCCACACCGTACTCCTGCTTGTATCCCTTAGCCACCAACCGTGCCTTATACTTATCAATTTCACCATTTTCTTTCAGCCTCGTCTTATACACCTATTAGACACTAATGGTTTTTTGCTTCCCAGGAAAATCAACAAGCTCCCAAGTATCATTCTTTTCAATAGCTTCTATTTCAGAATCCATCGCTTTTCTCCATTTTTCTTCTCTAACAGCACTCTCAAAACTTGTCGAGTCGCATTATGCAAATAATGCAAAATGAGTAATTGTATCATCATTAACAATATTAATTCCTTTTACCTCATAATCCACCATCCACGCGGGCTTTCTGCGAACACGACGAAGAGACTGAGCTGCTGCATCAGTTTCTTCTAGAGCTGCTAGTAAAGATTCAGCAGTTGGTGAAATTTCAGCAGGAGCTAATGGAATTTCAGCCGCTGCAAGAGCTGAGTTCTCTGTAGTTTCGGGCATTGTAGCTACTTCTTCGACTCCAATATCAAATACAAATGGAGTAGATTGTTGCATACTCCAGTCCCAAGTGCTTTCTTCATCAAAAATGACATCTCTACTGATTAAGATTTTCTTCGTCCGTGGATTAAACAATTTATATGCCTTAGATGCTTCACTAACACCCACAACGATGCACTTTTCACTTTTGTCATCAAGATTCTTCCTTTTCTCGTCTAGAACATGTGCATATGCAATGCAACCAAAAATTCGAAAGTGATCTACAAATGGTTTTCTTCCACTACAAGCCTCCTCTGGCGTCATGTTTTGAACAACAAACGTTGGACTTCTATTCAATACATGAACGCTCCAATTTATCGCTTCAGGCCAGAAGGTCTTTTCCATTCTTCCTCTTGCTAGCAAACTCCGCACCATATTGAGAATGGTTCTATTCTTTCTCTCCGATACACCATTTTGTTGTGGTGTATAAGAAATGGTAAGCTCTCTTCGAATTACATTAGATTCACAAAAATCTTTAAAGACATTTGAGCAATACTTGCCACCATGATCAGTTCGAAGAGTCTTTATGGCCTTTCCAGTTTCATTTTCTACATGAGCTTTGAAGGTTTTAAACACTCCAAAAGCTTTTGATTTTTCTTGCAAAAAATACACCAAAGTTTTCCGAGAGTAATCATCTGTAAAGGTAATGAAATACCTTTTACCTCCATTAGAAATCGGTCTAATTGGGCCACAAATATCTGAATGCACCAGTTCCAAAATAACTTTTGCTCTCTACGACCTCCCTTTTGGAAATTAAGAATGATGTTGTTTGCCAACAACACATTCTTCACAAATTTGGGAGGGGATGAGAATTTCTAGAATGCATATCACCATATTTTTCTGTTGGAGAGTTTTTAATCCACCAAAACTCAAGTGACCATATCTAAAAAGCCACAACCAGGAAGAATCTTTTACTTGCGCCTTCAGACGTGATTTAATACTCTCAATGTTCTAGGGAAATAACCTGTTTGAATTCATTTTCACAACAACAATAGCTCCTCTAGTAGGACTAGAAATCTCACAAACACCTTTTCCAATGAGAATAGAATACCCTTTCTCTTGCAACTGTGCGACACTCAATAAATTGCTCTTTAGAGCGGGAACATATAACACATTTGATATTATTTCTTCAAAATCATTCTTGGATTTAATTTTAATATCACCTTTTCCCATTGCATCCACAGTAGAGCAATCACCAAAACTAACTTTAGAACGAAAGCATTCATTTAAATAAGAAAAGCGAGACTTATTCCCACTCATGTGGTTACTACAGCCTGTGTCCAGATACCAAACATCTTGCAACGGTTCTTCATGTGCTTGTGTTGCCATCAACAAGGTCTCAGTTTCCTTGCTTTCAACAAAATTTGACTTCTCATCCTTCTCATTAGGCAGCCTAGTATAACATTCGGATTGATAATGACCAAATTTATGACATCGATAACATTCTACTTTTGATTTGTCAAAATTCTTTCCTTGGCATTTGCCGTAGTCATCATTGACCCTAAAAGTTCTGCCTCCATATCTGTTTCCACGGTCTCCTCTCCCTCTTCCTCTTCCTCTACCTCTACCTCTTCCCCTACAATTTGAAGTAGAAGCTTTCAGGGCCTGTTCTTCAAAAGTTGAAATGCGATTCATCTTCTGTTCATGCACCAGTAAGGAACTTTGCAATTCGTCAAGCGACAACTCATCTATATATTTTGACTCTTCAATGGAGAAAACGACGTAATCATACTTCGGCGTCAAAAAGCGTAGTATCTTCTCAACATTTATGACATCATTCATCTTCTCACCATGGAATCACATTTTGTTGCTGATCTCCATTGTTCTAGCACAATAACTCATTATAGATTCTGCTTCCTTCATCTGTAAGGTCTCAAAATCCATTCTCAAGGCTTAAAGCTGTGCACGCTTTACTCTGGCAGTGCCTTGATATTTTTTCTTCATAGAATCCCAAATATCCTTAGAAGTTTCTTTGCAAAGAATAGTTTTTAGGATGGGACGATCGATAGCCTAAAAGAGATAGTTCTTCGCTTTCAGATCTTTCAACTTTTTTGCTTCCAATTCTGCCTTTTGAGCATTCATCAAAGTTTCGCCTTCCGCTGGAGTTTTGATCCCGTCCTCGACAATTGGCCAATACTCCTTTGACCGTAAGAAATTCTCCATTAGCATGCTCCAATTGTCATAATGACCATCAAAGCGTGGAATCGCTGCTTGTACGAAAGTACTATCTGATGCTATGAGTTAAAATGAAAAGAGGAAAAAAAGTTTAGCTGCTGCTATTTTCTTTTCACTCTAGAATCGCTGTTTCTTTCGTATTACTACAAAATCTCACACTAGCTCTGATGCCACTATAAACAAAAGCAAGATAATGAAATAGACAGTAAACAAAAACAGAGAAAATGAGTCGAAACGTTGAGAAGAAAGGGAACTACTTTGCTGCTAGTTTAGTGCTCTACAACTGCAGATTTTATATGACAAATACATAACGTTTGAAGCTAAACAAACTGGAACCACTAACTCCTAAAAAATAGTAAGTAAAGCCATCATAAACTACTCCATAAAGACTAGGACAAAGCTGAAATAACTTGACCTTATTTGCTAATAGGACTCTATGTAACAGACTATTTTTCTAACACTAGATTCATGTCTCACATTCGACTTGTGGTGCCTAGAAAGGTATTTCACCAACAATCTCACTCATTTTGTATGTCTCTCACTCACCATCGTCTTTTAGTGCCCTGAGGGTTTTCACCAATAAGGCTCTCTCATTTTCACTTTCTCTCAACACAAATGATGACTTATAGTGCTTTGGAGGATCTTCATTGATAAGATTCTCTCATTTTTCACTCCTCATACGAAGGATATGACCTTTTTCCTTATATGATAATCAACACAGAAAGCTTGTTTGACTTGTCATTGTTAAAAATTGATCAGAAGGTCTTTATTTGGATTGTAACGTGACTTTTGGAAAGGGTTACAAAGAAGGGATTGGCATGAAGGCTCAAAGATAATGTGGTAATAGGGTTAAGACTTATAACTTTTGGAATCGACTCTATTTTGCATAAAAATAATAATAATAATAATAATAATAATAATAATTATTATTATTATTATTATTATTATTATTATTTTTGCCTCGGGTTTTGTAATGAGGACCTTTTAGATTTGTTTTCTTGGTTGGACCGAACCTTAAAATAAGGCTGCCTACGTATCTTGTCAAAGCAAGAATCAGGTCAAACGTAGTTCAGGCAGTTTGTTCTTTTGTTGTTATTATTTTTTCAACCTTTTTTCACTTTTTCTTGACTCTTTTTTGTGACTTCTCTTTTTTTTTTTGAAGTTGTGACTCTTTTATTTTTCTTGACTGTATTTTGATTCCAAAAGAGGGGTATGAAAGAGAATAAATTTAAGGCTCAAAAGGGGTAGCAAAGAATTACATGGTGTTTGGATAGTAGAATGAAATGCCTTCGTCATATCAATCATTAAAAATGTCAAATACAAACATGCCCTTTAAGATGTGAAGTGAAAATCATACATTATATCTTTATCACATATGCATTGATGGATATGTATAGTTAACTTGGAATCTCCATTTGAGTAATACCTTCTTGACAACAAATGACACGTGTCAATTTAAATAAACTTTATTCTTTTAAGCATTTTCGATACTAGGGGATGTATCAATATGTTTAAGTCTTTTATTCATTTCCTCGAATTTATTCATTTTTTGACTTCTATGGTGTATTCATTCCATGGTTAGTTATAATCTTAAGATCTTACCAAATCCTCTAGCATATCATGTCACAAAAATTGAATTGAAAAGAGAAGTATATGTGGAAAGCCAAATAGAACGGGTCACTTTGACACAAAATAAAGATTATATTAAGATAAAAAAAACTAGATGACAAGATAACAAACTAAATTTTAGGTTACAACACTATAATAACCCAAACTACGACAAGACTTAACAAACAAACACATAAGAGAAATGATAAAAAGGTTTGACTTACTAAAATAAAATAAAAAAGAATTGCATAGCAGAAATGATGACAAAATAAACTATCCATACACTCTTTTTTGAGAGAAAAGAAGAGTGTATCCCAATCACCAAGCTTGACTTCTTAGCCACTACTTTGCACGCTAGACTTCATGAAAGCTCCAACAATTTCAATTGTCTTTTCCTGAGAATTGAGAGAATTGTCATATTCTTTGTCATCACATATAATCTAGATGAAGTGTACATCATTATGCACCAATAGAGGATTCTTAGTAACATTTGGGGTGTTATCATTTTGAACCACAATCATCTTTGTTTGAATCATCTCTTCCACCTTTCTTCTTAAATTTCGACAATCTTCAGTACTGTGCCCTAGAGCATCAGAATGGTAAGCACACCGTATTGTTGGATTGAAACTTTTTGCATGTGGATCCATATAATTTTGAGGAATTGGCTCTATCATATTCAAACGTTTCAATTTCTCAAATACACTTGTGTAAGACTCTCCAATTGGTGTGAAATTTTTCACAGGTCTTTGACCTCCTTTAAATCCCTGTCTTGGACGGGGATTATAAGGTGCTTGAAAATTTTGAGAAGAAGGACGAACATTTTGATTTGTGGCGCTCTCCATTGAGGATAGTTTGGTGGATATGCATATGGTTGTGCACCATAGACTGCATATTGAGGTGGGACAATAGAGTATTGTGTATCTTGCATGGGGAGATAGTGATGGAATTGAGATGGTGCATATTAATAAACTGGACCCCTTGAACCTTTTTGTGTGCCTGACACAATATTTGCTACATCTTCCTTCATTTTCTCTCCCCCGAGATTTCCTGATCCATTTCTGATCACCTGTGTTGTGGCTTTCAAGGCAGTTTGACTTACAATTTTTCCAGACTTGATGCCATTTTCCACTATTTCACCAATCTTAATAACTTCGACGAATGTTTTTCCAACAACGGAAAGTAAATAATGAAAGTAGTCTAGTTCTTGCTCTTGGAGAAACACATCAATCATTTCAGACTCTTTCATTGGCGGCTTAAGCCTAGCAGCTTGCTCCCTCCACCTAATAGCATATTCACGAAAATTTTCGGTGTTCTTTTTTCCCATGTTGGCAAGCGAAGTACGATCTGGAACTATGTCAATGTTATACTGAAATTGTTGAACAGAACATCGAGCCAAATCATCCTATGTATGCTAGTTAGAAGTATCTTGATCTGTGAACCATTCTGAGGCAACTTCTATCAAACTTTCCCCAAAATAAGCCATGAGCAACTCTTCTTTGCTTCCGGCCCCTCTCAGTTGATTACAATATCTATTTAAATGAGCTACAAGATCTCCATGTCCATCATATTTCTCGAACTTTGGAGTTTTAAAATCGATGGGTAGATGAACGTGGGGAAACATGCACAAATCATTGAATAGGACACTTTTGTGACCTTCCAATCCTTACATATCTCTTACACTCTGTTCCAAACTCTTCATTTTTCTAGCCATTTCTTCATGTTCCTCATTCTTAATAGTTTTTTCAACTTCAACAGGAGAACTATACTGATGAGTGTGAGGGTAAAAGCTTGGAATTTTAAAAGTCACTTCAGGGGTATAATCTCAATCATATTAAACTTTAGGTCGAGGATCATTGTTGGATTTTGGATCCATTATAGGCTGCGGGACACTATTAGTCGGCGCAGTTGGCACGAAAAGTGGATTGCTCGCCATGGGTATACTCAAAGGACGCACCGTAGAAGTTCCATCTACGTTGGATACGTTAGCATAAGGACCGAATCTAGGTGGATAAATTGGATCACTTATCAATACTTGGACAGTGGGTGACATATTTGTATTTAGATAGTCATGGATTGAAAACGGTGGAGCTTGTCCACTCATCCAAGCTTCGTACATCTCCGTCATTTGCTGTCTTAAAATCCTTACCTCTTCTGTTGACACTGTTTCTTGTGAAATCATCTGGTTTTGGACCTCATCATTGTGTGACTCATTTTCGTCTTTGTGAGTCATCTTCTCTTTGCCTTTTGGCCTTGAATTGTAGGGATGAGATACCAGCTTAACCACAAACCAACCACCTTAATTTAACTATGCATGGATAATAATGCTTGTTAGGGTTAGAAAATTCTTAATCATTAGTTGTTTTTTCTAAAAAATAATGATTTGATAATGCATTGATCAAATCCATTTGGGATTGCGTACGTAACACGCTTGAGAACATGACTAAGATCTTTGCATATTTTTTCTAAAACTCCATAACTAAGTTTATATTTAGAGCTTTCTGATAAAATTCTTTAGTTTTTTTTTATTATTAAAAGAAAATTAAGGAAAACTTATTTTTGATAAAGATTAAAGCTTATTATTTTTTTTTAATTTTGATTTTTTTTTTAATAAAGATAACCGAACCCAAAGAGGGTTGCCTACGTATCTCATTGAAAATCAGGTGTGCGTAGTTCGTCCAGATTGAACAGAAAAAAAACTTTTAGATATTGAAACTTGACTTGACAAATGCATTATTTTTATTAGTATAATGAAAGCAAAATATTTTTATTTTTTTATTAACTATACAAAAGAAATCTAAATAAAATTTGTTCTTTTATTAAGTTGTGCAAAATCTTTTATTTTATTTTTAAGAAATGTATAATAACATCTAAAAGAATAAATATTTTTTTTAAGTAGTGAAAAATCTTTCATTTCATTTTTGAAAAAGGTATAATAACCTCTTAAAGAAGAAATATTTTATGTTTCTTTTTTTTTTTCTAAAAGAAAATAGAAAAATAACATTTTTTATTACACTAATCAACCAAAATGAGTCAACTTATAAAGACTTTCTAAATAAATGCATTGTCATATAGCATATATAATGACCTAAGTGGTCAAGTAAGAGAGGGATACTTGTCCTCGACAGACCCAACTCTTGTTTCGAGACTCAATAAGTCAAATGCAAATGATGCAAGTAAGTTGAGTCTTCTCGGAATAACCATGTCTATATTCTACATTTACTAGGTTCAAACCTGAAGAGATTGGTGTCAAGACTGGCTTACCCGAGAGGACAACTCGAGCCAGGGAGGGGCAACTTATCAGTAGCAGCGCTGTTCCGACTTCATTGCTGGTCCAACCCCGCCTAACATATGCTACTAAAAACCCTTCACCAGGTACCAAGACACTCTAACTTTATCTCAATAGAAAATAAGATGCATAACTGCATTCCTGTGACCGTGTGTGAAGTGTATTCAAAGACTTAAAATGGTTGTGCAAATGAGACAATTTAATACATTTCAACAATATCAAAGCAATAAATGAGCAACAATTATGCTGTCATACACAATATATCCAAAAAATAATAGTAAGATCAAGTAAAAGTCAATATAATAGCTCGAATTCTGGTTATTCCCCAGTGGAGTCGCCAGAGATGTCACACCCCTTTTTGCGCCCGGTGGAGGAGTTGGGTTTTTCCATTTAAGTGACGTTATTGATTAAGTGATTATTTTTAATTTTCAGAGTCGCCACTTCGAATTGAGTTATGGTGTTCCAAGTTACCTTTTTGTTTAATCCCTAATCAGAAGGAAATGACTCTTTAATATGGTCTGCGAACTAGAAATTCGGGTAAGGAATTCTGTTTACCGATGGGAAGGTATTAGGCATCCCTCGAGTCCTGTGGTTCTAGAACGGTCGCTTTTATTGACTTATACTTAAATTATGATTATTTTTTGGATATATGTTTATAGGCCACAATTTCACTTGCAATTTTGATTGTTGAGGTTTTATTTGGTCTCAACTAGATGCGTAACCGCCTTCTTGGTATTGACATTTAGAGACATAACTGTCTTCTTTTATCACACTTCATAATCTTATCCCTTTTTTCATAAGTCTCTACTTTAAATCAATGAAAGTTAATTATATTATTGGACAAGGTGCGTCACTGCATTCTTGAGTTTATTTTAATGTTTGAAAAAAAGATGTGTAACCACATTCTTAATTGAAAAAAATATTTTTTTAATGTGCCTGAATGTTTGTTTCAACATTAAAAGAAAATATTTATTTCTTGTAAAGAAAGGAAAATAAAGTAAAAATACTAAACTTCTAGAATAAAATTTTGGATCATTTCCATATCTTTTTATTTTTATTTTATTATTCTTAAAGTTTATGTCAAAACTAAGCATACACGTTCTCATACAACAAAACTATACCGAATTGTTAAATATAAATCTCATTTTTTGATTGATAAAATAAAACAACAATAACTTTTTTACTTATTTTTAGCCTAACAATTCCTACTTTATCAATATTATCTAAATGAAGACAAGAACAATGCCATTACCTTTCCTTTTAAGAGGTGACAACTTAACAAATAAAAATAAATAAAGAGAAAATAATCATTGATTAAAGGCACATTCATTCATTAAACAAAAAATATAACACTTGATTCATTCTTCATTTCAATCAAATTATGAATAAAATAAAACTTATCATATAGTTACATCAAATTTCATAAATAAATTAAAGATTCAAGGGAAAGTTATACCTCAAATGAAGAAAATAAGTGCTGCAAAACCTTGATCGAAGATCGATTAAAACACTCACGAATCTTTTGTAGATTGTATGTAATGGTATATATGTTGTATTTATATGAAAGTAGTAATGAAGATGGAAGAAAACTACAAATGTGTTGGTGAATTATGAAAGGAAAAATAATATAAAAATAGAGTGACTTTTTGATTATTTTTTTTCCCCCTTCTTTTGGTGTTGTGCGTTTGTGTTGTTGTGTATTTTTTTCTTTCTCATTTTTCTCTTTTTTTCTACATGTTTTGTAGTAGAAATATGTATATCATGTTTGTATTGTGTGTGTTGTGCAGAAATTTTGGTTGCTTTCCTTTTTTTTCCCGTTTGTGTGTTGTTTGTAGAGTATATTGGAGTGTGTAGAGGTGTTGGGTGTTAAGGGTAGTGGAGTGGAGTTGGGGTAATGGTGAAGTGGGATGGTGTGTGAGGGAGTGTGGAGTGTTGTTGCTGATGTATGGTAGGAAATGGGGAGGGAGGTGGGGTAGTGTAGGTTAGTAATTTTTATTTAAATTATATGTAGAATATTAAAATATTAACTCATTATCTTGAACTAATAAAATATAAAAGATTTAAATAATTAATTTTAAAATGTAATTAATAAATACTACCTTATTTATTAAAATTAAAATTAAAATACGACACATATTTTTTGTAGTTTTCAAATTTTTTAAAATAAACTTACTAAAATAAGACAAAATCAAAATATCTTACTTGACATAAAAGAAATATTTAAGGAATAAAAATAGTATAAAATTTTGTGTTCGGTCAAAAATTACTTGTCTACAACTTATGCAACTCAATTTTGCCTCATTGAAATTGCAGAAACATATCGTTCAATCAAGATCACTATTAAAGTCATCGATACTGATCGCAACCGATGCTCAAATACGCAAGAGAACAATCACGCTATAAACCATTAGTCATAAAAATAGGTATCCAACACCAATACCTAGACCTAAGAGTGCACCCCACCAAATAAAACCTAACATTGTCCTCAATGAAAATATAATGAATGTAGCTTAGTAGGAGGACTCTTCACTTCATGCCCAGTCGGCAAATAGGTGTCAGGTACACCGACTAGTTCGGTGAATCACCAAGGTATCATGGGTTCGTCAAACTTTCCAGAAAGATAGGTTGCCATCTTGACCAAAAAGGAAAGCTCAATCGGGCTTGCCAACTGGTTCCGTGATGCGCCAATGGGTCCTGCCTCTCGATGAAATTTCCAGAGTAGGTGTGTCTACAGTTGACTCAAAAAGGCGAGCTCGGTCAATCTCACCGATTGGTTTGGCGATGCGCCAAAAGAACAAACAAATGTTTATGCAAAGATGCCAAGATTGGGGAATGCTTATGACCTATGATGTTATCTCTTACGTCTTTGTTGATGTTTATGCTAGCTATCATGTACATGTTTATAATAACACATACTCTTTCCTACATTTCTTATCCAAATGTAGGGTCCAACGATATTGACTCTCATCCTTGTGGCTAGGATTTTAGTAGAAGCAGAGATCAAATATTGGTGAGTCCTCACAGCATTCGAGGAGATAGCCACCATTTCTCTTATGTTCTTTCATTTTATGTTTTAAACTATTGTATGGGCTATGTCCCGTGATATTAATGTTTTAGATGGTTTGAGACAAAGTGTATTAGACTTTCACTTCGTTTATATAAGACTTTGATGTTGTTGAAAATGTTTTAAATTTCCGCTCATTTCTATTATCTTATGTTATGAAAGCTAAGTGGCTTATATGAGGCCTTTCAGGGTCTTGTATGCCATGTTACATCTAAGGTGTACCCCTGGGTCGTGACAAACTTGGTAATCAGAGCACAAGGTTTAGAATGATTATAGGTTGTCTCAAAACCACGTCTAGTAGATTTTTGTTCATAAGTGTGAAGGGTGCCGCATCTTATGAATTAGAGGCTAAAAGATTCTTAGGAAACTTCACTTCTTCATTACTCTAAGTTGTGCGATAGAGTTTAACTCTATAAGGTCTTTCTCCTAATCCTTACCCGATGCTCTTCATGATATGACTACTACAAGAGCTAATGCTAGAAGGAATGAGGAAAGCAATGTGGATCAAGAAGCTCTCCCTCAAGCTCCACAAACTCCGGTCGACCCTATGGTTCAGAATGTGACTAATGAAAAGTTTAGGTCTGATTTTCAAGTGTTGGATCAAGTCGTGATGACCCAAGAAAATAGGGAGGTTGTAGTCCCCGTGAACCTAAATATGGGTACGTCAGTTTCTAGAGTGAGAGACTTTACAAGAATGAATCCCCAAGAATTTTATGGGTCAAACGTTGAGGAAGATCCTCAAGAGTTCATAGATGAGGTCTATAAGGTGTTGGACATTATGGGAGTGACTCCGGTAGAGAAGGTTGAATTGGCCGCTTATCAACTTAAAGGGGTTGCTCAGATTTTGTTTAACCAATAGAAGAAAGCAAGACCGGTAGAAACGAGTCCCATAGAGTGGGAAAGGCTTAAAAATTATTTTCTTGATAGGTTCTTCCCTCAAGAGATGAGAGAGGCTATGGTACTTGAGTTTATCGATCTTCGGCAAGGTAAAATGAGTGTTAAGGAATATGCTTTGAGGTTCACTCAATTGTCAAAATATGCTCCATCTATAGTTGCCGACCCTAAGTCGAGGATGAGTAAGTTTGTATTGTGTGTGTCTGATTTAGTGGTTAAAGAATGTTGTACCGCTATGCTTGTCTATGATATAGATATTTCTCGTCTTATGGTTCATGCCCAACAGATTGAAGAGGAGAAACTTAAAGGGAAATCTAGGGAGAAAAAAAGGTCTAGAATTTATGATGATAATTCCTCTAATGAAAGGTCCGATAGACATGGTCGTCCTAGGTATAGACAAATATTTTACGCGCAAGGTTCTAATGCTCCTAAGTATAATGAAGATAGGATGTCTAACCCTAGACCGCAAGGAATTAGTAGTGGATCCCTATTGCCTACTTATGCTAGGTGCGGTAAGAGGCATGAGGGGAGGTATCTAGCCGACACAAATGGTTGCTTTAGTTGTTGTGAAACTAGTCACAAAATGAGGGATTGTCCTATGATTAAGGCTAAGATAAGAGAGGGTAAGCAAGCTCCTCCAAGTGGTTCGGGTTCTTGTAACACCCCTAAAAAATGAAGTAGGATAACGTAGAGCCTCACATGGGTTTTATGCATTAATAACTTGTTAAAATATTGAACAATAGCCTTTTAAGTCAGTTTTAAAGAGTTTGGAAGCCAAACATCAAGGGACGACCAAGACGTTCGAAAACTAGTCTTTTACGTGTAGGTGTGTTCTAGTATGTTGTTTATGTTTTTATGTGTTGTTTGGAGTCTAAAATCAGTGGAGGTGACCCTAGTGTCTTAATATATGTTTATAGGGTCAAAACGTTTGGATACAATGCCCCGGGGGCCACCCTAAGGGTCCCCGAGGAGGACCCCAACCTTGGCCAAGCAAGCTGCCAAGGCAGCTTGCAGTTGTGCATGGAGGGAGTGGCTCCGCGTCGCGGACCTGCTCCACCTATGGCCAAAAGGTTTGGTCCGCGTCGCGAACACATCACAGACTCTACTGTCTCGGAATTTAATTTCCAGAAACTTGCGGGAACACCTCTGCGTCGCGAACTTGTTTCCCAACGAAATCTGCAAAAATAGAACTCAATTTGACTTGTGTAAAAGGTCCAACTAAGTGAAGGGTAGTTTGGGTACTTTGGGGAATTGTTATAAACGGTTATTATACCTATTTTAGGGTATTTTAAGTTGGTTAAATCCCCAAATGCCTAGAATTAAACCCCCATTCTTCAAATTGACCCTTACCTCTCAAAAATAGATTCTCTCAATAAATCTATTGAAGACCTTGATGAATCTCAAGATATAAGATGGGTTTTCATCTGATTTCTTCTTCAATTTAATGGGTCTTCAATAATTAAGGTATGGTAACTCTTGATTCTCGAATAACCTCTCATTCAAGGAGTTCTATCAAAGATTTTCAAAAGAGATTCAAAGACCAAAATTCCCAATTTTCAATCTAAACATGGGTCCTTTGTCAATCGATTTTCTAAATATTTATATTGATGAATTGACGTGGAAGTAAGGTTTTTAAGATAGTTTTCAAAGGAATTCATGAAGAACCCATGATCCCCAAATTCTCAAAAATTGGCCTATGATATGGGTCTTTGTGAATATGATATCTATTGGTGAAATTATGTTTAGATTAGATTGGATTGATGTTTCCTATGATTATCTATACTTATT
>JAJOOR010009870.1:0-44198 GCA_036250505.1 Solanum acaule
CATTTCAATCATATAACAATCATACCATAACATACATACATACTTCATAGCTAATTCAAGTGTAGAGGGTTAAGGATGAGGAAACTAGGTCATCAACATCACAATAACACATTAGGTATAGCATCATTACAATCTATGTAATTCACCTTTCATACTTGAGTTCAAAGAAGAACTAACCTTCATACCTTCTTGCCCTTCATGGGACATTCATACTTCAATTACCAATCAGCTCATAACCAATACATAATACAAGGTAATTCATGAAGTAATACATAATCAACATCAATATAAGCAAGTTGGCATATTCCCTTCATAGCCTTCAAGGATTCATTCAAAGACTCAACCCTAATTACATAGAAATTATACATAACCTAGGGTAGAATCATCATACAAACATGAATTACATAACATCACATTCAGTTCATAGCCTTCAATCAATACCCAACACAAACTAGGGTTAGAATTAGGAAAAGAAGGAGAAACATGGGTCTCATGGGGAATTCATCAAGAAACTCCAGTACAACATAAATTCATCCATAAGTGTTCATATAACATCAATCAAAGTCAGTTTATAACATAAATTTCACTTTAGAAAGAAGACCCACGTTTTTGGATTGAAACCTAGAAATTGAAGATTTTAAAATTCATCTTGAAGGGGCCTCTTAGGTAAAGGAATCCCAGGAGTGATAAGCAACCATACCTTATTTGATTCCTTGAGAATCAATGGAGAAACTCCAAGCAATTTGAGAAAGAACCTTGAAACCCTAGCTCCAATGTATTCTTCTTCTTCTAAGGTTTTTAGAGAGAGAGTTTAGAGAGAAGTGGGAGAGTTTTGATTTCTATTGGGTGTGAGTATAATGACCCAAAAACTAATGAATTTAGACTTAAAAACCAATATATAATGAACCTCTAAAATACCCAAAACACCCCTACTTAAATAGGACTTAAAAGAAAAAGTCCCAAAACTTCTTATTTAAATGGTCCCCGTCAGGGACCACGGCCACCCTACACGGGTCGTGAAAGTGCACCACGGGTCGTGGTGCTGCCCGTGGTGGTAGAGGCAGTAGCTCCCTTTCGTGCACAAGCCAACATTTGGCCAAGGCAAGACCACGGAGCCTCCCACGATCCGTGGTAATGACCACGGTCCGTGGTGATGGCCTTGGTCAAGACTTGGCTTTGTGGAGGCAAGGCCTTCTAGCCTTGGTGCCAAGTGATGTTCACGAGCCCCCTTCTCCCTCGTCAAGTGCACCACGGCCCGTAGTGGTGCCCGTGGTGCCTTGGGCAATAGCTACCCTAACAACCCCCAACTCCCTAAAAGTTAAGGGAGCCCCACACCCACCCTCACGAGTCGTGAAGTGAGCCACGACTCGTGGTCCCTCTCGTGAAGGGTGAGGCAGTGTCTAGGACACTTAAGGTCCCTCTCCCTTGTCCAAGGGAACTCTATGAAGCCTCCCACAGTTCGTGGTCATGACCACGAGCCGTGGTGATGGCCTTGGAGTTTGAGGCAGTAGCTCCAAGTTTGGGGCAGCCTTGGCCTTAGGCCTTGGCTTGCCCCTTTTTGCTTGGCACTCCTCCCTTAGGCCTTAACTCATAGACCACCCTAGCACACCTAGATGGTCTACTAACTTAGGGGAATTCATTTTATACCTCATTGACACTAAGTTTAGGCTCTAGTTCAACCTACGAAATTTCTGGGGTGTTACAATTTCACAACACACTTTCAACCCTTGACATTCAAAAGCCACTCGTTCACGCTATGATCATTTTCGGGAGTTCTACTCGCCCAAATTCAATTCCGTAAAGTCGTATGGGTTCCTTATCGTCTTAACTATCTATTCATGTAATAAAAATCATAATTAAATCACCTAGTTGTTACCATATTTCCCTAGACTTTACTGACTCCGATTCGTCCAAATCTGGACTAGGTTGGGAAATACCAAGTTACTACCAAACATTGTCTGCAATTCTTTCGCCATTGGATTTTCCCTAACGATGAAATCAGGTCGTTACAATAGATACCAATTTACCCATGACTTGTCCTCGAGTGATCAAATAGGGAAGACTGGCTCAAGTAAGGGTAGAGTAGTAACTGAAATGTCGAATTAATGGGGATACTTGTCTCACATGTCCTTAGCTTCCGGACATCGTGATCAAAAATTTCAACTGATTCTTCCTCACACTGAAGGTCTTGTTTAACAACACTGAGTCTCACTTTATGATATAATCCTCGTCCCCGGCTAACCAATTGAATACATATACATCCTCCCATACAATGCCTAAATGAAGTCATCACAATACTCGAGTGATAATTATTATTGTATGTACACTTAGCTAACCACAAAGTTATTCCTAATAACCACCAAAGTTGATCGTACACATGTACGCAACATGTTATCAAGTACTTTAACACAAACATCAGGACAAATCCTTTCTCAAATAACCATGAAAAAATGCTAAATCAAAACTCGCCACAATTAGAGGTGAACCTGAACCAACCAACACAATCATAATACCCAACCAATCATAGTTCTTATCTCCATCTCCATCTCACAACCTAATTTCCCATGAGCTTAAGTTATAAACATTTGATCTTTAAACATCAAATACTCATCGAAGGATATGTCCAAGCATACAAGCCATCTAACCACACTATCGAATGCTGGATTTAGCAATTGTAGATTTCCTCTTAAGAACAATAGAATTGGACTCAATGATCCCCACATTCAACCACACACAATCAATACACGACCTCGATGACTAGATGAATGTTAAGATTGTCGGACAACCATAGACTACGCAGGGTAACTGTTCTATGGATTCTCATAAGCAAGGTGATATACGTAAAACCAGAGAAATACTTGAACAATTCCAAGACAATACCATATAAGTCATCTAAAATAACCACATCTTCCAAAATCATCCCACTCAACCAAGACAACATTGCAGGATCGCTACACCTGATCCACCTGTAGGGATCCACCCACAAAGTGAAAACACACGTGGTCTTAGCTAGTGAATCATACTCATAACCTTCATGAACACTTTGTCCATTTATCTTACTCTAAACTAACACTTTAAAATGAAACCCTTTCTTAGATACTTTAACAATCAAAAGTAATAAACTTTACATCTCAAACCAAGTGTAAATCCTTTCAAAGGTTCACTACCTCATACAATTGATCATTTTTCACCTTACAAATTCGTACCTTGACAAAATATATCACCATGAATGTAGACTTACAATGACAACTCTGAATTGTAACTGAACTGTAAAACATAATCCCCTTATCTATCAATATTAGCTTATACCTTGAAGATTTTTATGAAATCATGGATCTTCTCTTATCATCTATCGTATCTCCCTCGATCTTATAATATCTTCCCCTAACAATCCAATCGTAGTCATCACTAAACTCAAAAACAAAAAACAAACACTTATCCTCACGCTCTAGTCTTTTCCAATAGTTTTTAATAAATTTGATGGACTTGTGACACTAATACCATAGCCACAACAAAACGATTGAAATCATATGTCTCTGAACCTAATTATCTGCCCCACTGAAGATATATCTTTAGCCTTTGCAATCAAATAAAATATTCTTGCTTTCGCCTCTCTTTAAAGATTGTACTACATCCCACTATTGTTCTTCATTATGACTCTAGCTCTTTAATTTCTATTTGAATGGTGTCCCACCATCTCTTAAAACTTTCCATACAACCACGTTACTCACCAAATATTAGAAAACCACGACCTTGGATACTCGCAAGTCGTAATTACTATACAAAAATTCACTTAACCAATAATTTTATTATATAGTTGCATCCCGTCACAATCCATCACGAACTCTTATTACCATTAGGCTCTGTCAGCCTTGACTATCACTACGAAGTCAACCCTTTTCATCAGCACGACGCCTCAAACTCAGGTAAACTCATCAAATTCAAAGGACTAACCCAATTTTATACACACCTTTTTACTAAATACTTCAATTTCCTTCACCCAAGTATACTCAATGGGACTTTCTTTATCAATAAGTTTGTCATTCCGGTATCAATCCACTCCTTTATGGTTTAAGATAAAGTCACCAGTCGTCACACTACCCTACTTCTTCTTAACAAAAAAGACATGAGCACCCCATAGGGAAGCACTAGGATGGATGAAACATTTATCATGAAGATCTTGGTTTTGAGCCTTAAGCTCTCTTAATTCTGCTGGATCCATATGATACGGAGGGATGGAAATGGGGCGAGTGCCAATTTCCAAGTCAATGCAGAAATCTATATCTCTATCCGGAGGCATACGAGGCAAATTCGTAGGAAACACTTCCTTAAACTCAGACACCACATGAACATACTCAACTGAGGGAGACTCAACCTCAACATCCCAAACATAAGCCAAACAACCCCGCCCTACCAGTTTCCTAGCCCAAAAGGAGGATAAGATCATAGCTAGCTTAGGCTTGTACACCCCTTCCTACTCTAATCTTTCCCTATCGGGGAACTCTAGAGTTACCGACTTAGTATTACAATTAAGCCCGGTATAATAGGGGGACAACCAAGTCATGCCTAAGACTATATATAATCAGTCATATCCAGCATAACCAAAGCAACCCAAATCTGAAAATCCATAACCACAACAGGACAACACGATACACATGGGCGACTATGACTCACTCTTCAACTGGGGTGGAAACATGGATGGGGGCATCAAGTATATCACAAACCATATCAAATCCCAAGGCAACTGAACTGACATGTACGAATAAATAGAACCCAGATCACGAAAGACAATAGCTATCCGGGCACAGATAAGACTAGCACTAGTGACCACTGCATCACACACCTCAAACTCGGTCTTGCCCAGAAAAGCATATAACTGAGCCCTGTCCTCTTGATGGGCAACCTCCTCACCTGGCTGCACTACTCATCTACCTGCATTACCATTTCCCCGTCCTCAACAGCCTCGCTAATTTCCTCCTCATATGCCCAGGTTCTCCATAATTTCACACTTTATAACTTATATTCGATTGTTGAACACTTAATTAGATCGTAGGGGCTAGTTCGGGTACAATTCGGGGTCCATGATTGTGACTAGGGGAAAATAGGGGATACAAGGCTGAAATTCTGCCTTGTCCTTTCCCGCTCTAGCGGGAGAAATCCTGCACTGGCGGTCTTGCCGTGGCGGGTCAAAATCCTGCCCCAGTGTCCTTACGGAAATAGAACCCCTGCCAATAATTTATGGGGTTCCTCTCGTTTATATATTTCCCCTAGACTTCCCATTTATAACTAGGCATTTAAGAAAATCCCTTTAGCTAGGACAATCATTGTCAACCCCTCAATCAACCCAACAAAATACGTGTTTTAGAATCCTTTTACATTGTTTCAACACTACCACACACATATCCCCAGGATACACCCAGACTCTCACACGGTTATCAGTTGGTCGTAACGCACATCCAGATTTCTCACTTACGAACCACATCGTAATTTATCTAGACCCTTGCACCTAATCTTGTGATGAATTTCTTTTCAGAACAAGTTTCACGACACTTACGCAATTACAACTTGTAGACAAGTCCAAATTCCTTAATTATTTCATCCCATAGACGACCATTGTTGATCATCTATGCCTTATACGCCTCCTAAGGCCAGATACCAATTGGAACCTTCTCAGTTCTAACGAACTTGTTTGTGTCCCTTCAGCCAGGACTACAACGTCTAGTTCCTTTCTTTGAGATACCAATTGGACTCAAATCATACTACAAGAGACAATAGTACCACAATCATAGAACTTGGTCGAACCCAATTCTTAACCACCTCAATCTTTAATTAATGGTAACCAGACCTTAAATCAATCTTAGAGAAAACTGATGCACCTTGAAATTGGTCAAAAAGGTCATCTATCTAAGGCAATGGATACTTGTTCTGAATGGTGACCCTATTCAACTATCAGTAGTCTATACACATCCTCTCTTGCTAGTGATGGTGTTACCACTTTTGTTTCTCTAGTTTGGACCATAGAGTGAACGAGGAAAAATACCAATTTGTATCACCCATATACCAATTGGATTCAAGTAATAGCACGAAGGAGTAGAAAGAAGTGAGTTTTTCCTAAAGTCCTATAGCCTCTCGAAGAAAAGTACGGACGTCATCGTACCGTTTCACAAGACTCTACTAGACACATTTTGGTACAATGAGATCAATGAACCTAGGGCAATGATACCAACTTTGTCACGACCTAGACCATCGTGATTGGCAACCACACTAACCCTTCGGTGGGAGAACCGTTACTACAACCCAAACAAACAAATTTTATGAAAACTCAGGCTTTTAAAGATACAGAAGCAGGTTTAAATGACAATAAAAATTGAGTCCCCATAAACTCCAAGGTTTTAACAAACAACTAACCAAACTAATGCGGAAGAACAACCCCTAGAACTTGAAAATCATTGTACCAAAACTCTACCAAAGACAAGTCTAAGAACAAGGGGTACAACCCTAAAATTGACAAACACCTTAAACAAATAGTCTGAGTCCAAAAAGAGTGGACTTAAACAAGATAGATCCATGGTAGCCTGAAAGAAGTGGCTCACCCTTAAATCCGATCACGCTCAATAGTCACCTAGTTGAGGTCTATCAATAGCGGCCTGAAGATGCCCTGTACTCAACAAATAACAAGCAAGTGCAGTATCAGTACACAACCATAGTGTACTGGTTAGATCACGTGGCTATCCCACTAAGTGCAACATACATAAGTCATTAGAACAATACAATAACATGCATACTCTGAATATACACAATATCGATATCAATTATGAACAACGAACAATTTCACATTTATCACGATATATAGTTATGTCAAATCAATGGTCCTCTCATGGAACCCACACACAAACTGTTAGTATAACGGAACGTGGTACCTGATCCAATGTTTATGTCAGAACGTGGCAACCGATCCCAAGTTTATGCTAGAACGTGGCAACCGATCCAATGTTTATGCTAGAACGTGGCAACCGATCCAATGTTTATACTAGAACGTGGCAACCGATCCATGTTAGTGTGTTGGAACGCAATACCTGATCCATTCAACAAGCCACAATCACAAGTATATTCTCAAAATCATAATATCAAGTAATGATTCATGACATTCATCATTCATCTATCCTCATCCACAGGTAGTGTGATCAATAGTGCAACATTCGCATACATACACGTATTATAATGAAGCAAGAGCAAACATATATCACACAATCATGAAATCACAACCATCACCTACCTCGAATCCAAGTTTGAATCCCATAAGACACTTGAATCTTCCTTTCCAGATTCTTCTCGCTTGTTCGTGGTCTAAAAATATACAATTAACGCAAGGATCAACAATCAAATGTCTAATTATCTGGATTATAAAAAACCCAATAACCCTAGACCAAACCCACGATCCTAATACCCAATTTAGGGTTTTTTCCACCATTAATTTCAGTTCAAAAACACTTCCCCCACAATAATTACCTACGAATTTACATTCTACGGATCAAAAAATGGATTCGGGGAGTGAAAACCTTACCTTTAGTCAAGAATGGTTGAAAACTTTCAAGAAAACCCCTAGGGTCGTTCCTTAACTCTCAAAGTCAAAAAGTGCAGAATAAAACATTTTTAAGGTTTTATTTCCCACTTAAGTCGCATCTGTCCCGCTACGACGGAACCCATCCCACTATAGTGGCAGCCATCCCGCTACGATGATATGCACGGAGACAAAATGCTGGAATTTTAATTCCAAACCCCCATTTCACAACACACCTTCAACCCTTGACATTCAAAAACCACCCATTCATGCTAAGATCATTTTCGGGAGTTCTACTCGCCCGAATTCAATTTCGTAAGTCATACGGGTTCCTTAACATCTTAGCTATCTATTCATGTAATCAAAATCATAATTAAATCAACCAGCTCTTACCAGAGTTCCCTAGACTTTGAATCAGGTTGTTACAGTTTCTCCACTAGATAGAGCTGCATCTAGAGGAGCTACTACTTCAGGGGCAGGTGGAGGGGCAAACCGTCTGTATGCTTTCACTAGTCGCCAAGAGCAAGAGTATTTGCTAGATGTTGTCACTGGTATGATCCAAGTCTTTCACTTTGATCTTTATGCTTTGCTAGATCCAGGAGTGAGTCTATCTTTTGTGACTCCTTATGTTGCAATAAATATAGATGTTCTTCTTGAGAAACTTTGTGAGTCCTTCTGTGTTTCTACACCAATTTTTGAGTCTATTCTTGCAGAGAGAGTCTATCGTGATTGTACCATTTTTGTGAATCATAAGAGCACCATGACTGACTTTGTTGAGTTAGATAGGATAGATTTTGATGTCATTCTAGGTATAGACTAGCTTCATGCGTATTATGCCTCAGTTGATTGTAGAACTCAAGTTGTTAAGTTCCAGTTTCATAATGAGCCAATTATAGTGTGGAAGAGTAGTTCTGCATTGCCTAAGGGTCGTTTTATTTTATACCTTAAGGCGAGAAAGTTAGTTTCCAAGGGGTGTGTCTCTTACTTAGTTCAAGTTAATGACTCTAGTGTTGAGATACCTCTTATTCAGTTAGTTCTAGTAGTAAGAGAGTTTCGAGAAGTCTTTCTAGATGATCTTTCTAGAGTCCCTCCTAAGAGAGAAATAGACTTTTGTATAGATATTCTTCCCAATACTCATCCTATATCTATTCCGCCATATAGAATGGCACCAACAGAGATGAAATAGTTAGAAAAGCAGTTGAAAGATCTCCTTGAGAAGGGTTTTATTCGACCAAGTGTCTCACCTTAGGGTGCCCCGATCTTATTTGTGAGAAAGAAGGATGGTTAGCTTAAAATGTGTATAGATTACTGTCAGCTGAACAAGGTTACTATCAAGAATAAGTATCATCTTCCGAGAATTGATTATCTCTTTGATCAACTTCAGGGTGCCACTTGTTTTTCTAAGATAGACCTTAGACCAGGCTACCATCAATTGAGAGTAAGGGAATGTGGTATTCCAAACACATCATTATGGATATGTTATGGTCATTATGAGTTCCTAGTTATGTACTTTGGTTTGAAAAATGCTCCTGCATCATTCATGGACCTTATGAATACATTATTAAAGTCTTATTTTGATATGTTTGTTATCGTATTCATTGATGACATACTAATCAATTCGAGGAATAAGAAAGATCATGCTAGTCATCTCAAAGTAGTTCTCTAAACTCTAAAGGATAGACAGTTGTATGCCAAATTCTCTATATGTGAGTTCTGGCTTGAGTCTGTGGAATTCTTAGGCCACATTGTTTCAGGTGATGGAATTATAGTTGACACTCAGAAATCAGAGGCAGTGTAGAATTGGCCTAAACCCATATCTCCAATTGATATTAGGAGTTTCTTGGGGTTGGCTGGATATTATAGAAGGTTCGTCGAGGGTTTCTCATCCATTTCGTCCCCTTTGACCAAGTTGACTAAGAAAATAGTTAAGTTTCAATGGTTTGAAGCTTGTGAGAAAAGCTTCCAAGAATTGAAAAAATGGTTGACTACTGCCCAGTATTGACCTTACCAGAAGGAACATAAGGTTTTGTGGTATGTTGTGATGCCTCCAGAGTTGGTTTGGGTTGTGTTAATGCAAAATGGTAAAGTTATAGCTTATGCCTCCTGACAGCTGAAAGTTCATGAGAAGAATTACCCAACCCGTGATCTAGAGTTGGCTGTCGTAGTATTTTCTTTGAAAGTATGGTGTCACTACCTTTATGGTGTTCATGTTGATATGTTCACCGATCACAAGATTCTTCATTATGTATTTAGTCATAAAAAGTTTAATCTCAGAAAGAGAAGATGGTTAGAGTTACTCAAAGATTATGACATGAGTATTCTCTATCACCCAGGTAAGGCTAATATTGTTGTTGATGCCTTGAGTAGGTTGTCTACGGGTACGTAGTACTGCCCATGTTGAGGAAAAAAAGAAAGAGTTAGAAAAAGATGTGCACAAATTTGCACGATTAGGAGTTCGACTAATGGATTCCACATAAGGAGGAGTAGTGGTGATGATGAATGGGGCCGACTCATCACTAGTGTCAGAAGTGAAAGAGAAACCAGACCAAGACCCTATATTGCTCGAATTGAAGGCAAATGTTCATAAGCAAAAAGTTATGGCCTTTGAACAAGGGGGAGATGGTATATTGATGTATTAAGGTAGATTGTGTGTACCAAGGGTGGATGGACTAGACTTAGTTCATCAAGCTATGGAGAAAGTGAGAGTTACTCAAGAAAGGTTGAAAGCAACACAGAGTCGTCCGAAATCCTACAATGATATTAGGAGAAGTGACTTAGAGTTTGAAGTAGATGATTGGGTATACTTGAAGGTTTCACCCATGAAGGGCGTTATGAGATTTGGTAAGAAGGGGAAACTAAGTCCCTCGTATATTGATCCTTACAGAATATCCAAAAGGATTGGTAATGTAGATTATGAGTTGGAGCTACCACAAGAGTTAGCAGCAGTTCATCCAGTATTGCGTATTTCTATGTTGAAAAAAGTGTATGGGTGATCCTTCACTGATTATACCAACTGAAGATATTGGTACTAAGGATAGCTTGTCTTATGGGGAGATTCCTATTCAGATTCTAGACCGCCATGTTCGCAAGTTGAGAACCAAGAAAGTAGCATCAGTCAAGGTCTTATGGAGGAATCAGTTTGTTGAGGAAGCTACATGGGAGGCTGAGGAGGACATGAAGAAGAGATACCCACATCTCTTTGAGTCCAGAGACACTCCAAATCAAGGTACTAATTTTGTTCTTAGTACTCTTTACTCTATATACTGAATGTGTTAGATTTGCTTGTTGGGTGTTTGAGTTGAATGTTAGATGTTACACCCTTATCTTACTAATAGTAATCTCATTCGAGGATGAATGTTCCCAAGGGGGAGATTATGTAATACCCCGCTATTTGAAAGAGCTAGAATTAGAGAGAACCATTTTTGGAAAGAATGAAAAATCTGAAATTTGGCAAAGTTATGCTAAGTATGAGTTATGGGTTACCATCAAACGATCATAACTTTCAGTACAAGATGAGTTAGGTGGCAAATATAATATCGAATGAAAGGTCTTGGAATTATCTTTCCAATGCCACCGAGTTTGCTAACTTTCAATCTTGTATGAAGGAGATATATCCGTTCAAATTTAAGGCTGTTTAGATAAGGAAATCTAAACATATTTGAAAGGGGTATTTTTGTCTTTTCCATACCCAATAAAATTAATTCATTTTTAGTAATTAAGTAGGGGTCTAAACTAAATTGGTTTAGTTTACACACTCAAAGATTTCACACTAGGGTTTTTAGAAAAAGAACTCAAGAGGAGAAAGGAGGACAATAGGTCAAGATTCGTCAAGTTGTTGCGATTTGATTGTGGATTTCACCAAGGGTTAAGCCCTACGGGATATGTGAGTTCACATAGCATTGGTTCATTCACCCATGCACCAAACATGTTTATTTTAGCGTGAATTCATCCTAAAAAGTTGAAAGTTTGAATGTTCTTGATGTGTGTTCTTGAATTGCTTTCATTCTCGAATTTGGAATGAGATTGCTTTCTTAAGTTTCTTGAGTAGAGTTGTGTGAATTAGATTCCTGTGTACATGTTTTGGGTATCTGAATCTAAAGTGAAATTGAGAAAGAGGATCGAATTTAATCGAACTAAGATTAGAAATTGAGTTGGAAAATTCGTCAGGTTTGTCAGGGGAAAAGCTGGCACGGCGCGCCCCTGATGCTCTAGGGAGGCAAGGGCGGGCCGCCAACAGTGCGCCCAAAACCAGTCTCTGAAATTTAAGGCCTGGCGCCCCGCGCCAGCAGTGCACCCGGGACGTCTGCCCCTACCCATTTTTTGCCGTTCAGCCCTTTTAAAGTGTATTAACACTTCCTATCGATACTTACTACTCTAAATGACTTCTAAACATCTAGAAATCATCCAGAAACATGAATCATAACCTTGAATCCATAAATTCAAATTCAAGGAAAGTTAAGAGCCAAGTCTTGAGAGTTAATAGAGTCTTTTCAAGAAGTTTTTTGCAAATGCTTTAAACTTGTTTGAAGACTTGAGTTTTGAGTTGAGTAAAGAGTAGCAAATGAAGTTCATTTTCTTCAAAAGAGTATATGGGAACTATGTATTACCAAAGAGTAAATGTTTTTCACATTTAAATAAGAGAGGAAACACCGATTTCCAAAAGAGCCTTTGAGCTAGATTTTGAGTAAAGAATAAATGTTTTCACATATAAGCAAGAGAGGAAACACTGATTTCCAAGAGAGTCTTTGAGCTAGTTTTTGAGTAATTATCTCAAACCACAGAATGAGTTATCTTTTTAAACATATGAGCTAGTTACATTTTGGGAGTAGTATTGAGCACCGATTTGGGGACAAGTTGAGTTTAGATAATTCAAAGTCTCAATAAATTGTGTGGCCAACATGGATAGAATGGGTCATACTTTTTAGATTATTCCTTAATGCTTTTTACAATAGACTAGTGGATCCACTTAGTAGTTAGATTCTATAACCCTAGCAAGGTATAGGATGGCCCTGGTAGTGTGAGGCAAAACTTTGTATCATCACATAGCTCATAATGATAGTTGTCGGTTAAAGAAACTCCCACATAAATATTTTGTATTCTTATATACACAGAGTTTACTTGTATTTCCACATACAAACAGAGTATAAATTGTATCCTTGCATACAAACTGCGTTACTATTGTATTTTTCAATACACAGAGTTGTTATCCACATGTTTTAAAACTCTTCTTTATATTGCATTTATATTACTACTTTATATTGAAATAATTTAAGTTAAGACCACGTATGTTCCTTCAGTTCCTTTCAATCTTATGTCTTATGTTAGAGTTCCCCTTGCATGCTCGTAAATTTAATGTACTGATGCCAATTGGCCTGTATCATTATGATATAGATACAGGTAACTAGGATCAGCATCCAGCGCATCGTTGATCCAGTTGAGCTTCAGAGTCATTGGTGAGCCTCCTTGCTTCCGGAGGATCCCCTTTTTATTGTTTTTCATTGTTCTAGTTCATTAGGATGTAGTGGGTGTATTCCTGACATCCATCTCAGTTGTTATAGGCTTCATAGATAGTTAGTTGATGTTAGTTCTTGAGTCTTTCTATTTCAGTTTTGATGTTTGAGACTTGATTTTCCATTTTCTCTAGTGAATGTTTCTTTTAAGACATCCTATGTTTATTGCATGAGTTTATCTTTTGAGATTGTTTCTTGTTATTTAAGTCGTCCACTAAGAGTAAATCTATACCAAGGGTTCGTGTAACATCCAGCAATTTAAAATAACTATGAAGAAGCTTATAATTGGAAATAGTCATTTTTTTGGAAAGAATACAAATCTAGAAATTTAGTTAAGTAAGGAAAAAGTGAGGTTTTGGTCAACTTCAAACGGTCATAACTTCTATCTCAAGATGACTTAGGTGTATTTACAGTTATGTTTGGAAATCTATTGGAATGATCTTTCCAATGCCGCCGAGTTTGCACGATTCCGAGTTCGTATGAGTGAGTTATGCCCTTTGGAAGTTGGGCTGTTGTAATAAGGGAAGTTTAATCCGAATTTTAAAGGGTAGTTTGGTCTTTTACCTAACCTTTTGTTTTGGTTTTATTAAGGGTCTAAGCTGATTTTATATCAGTTTTCACTTTTAAAAAGTGAGTGTTAGGGTTTTGAGAAAAGAGAAAGAAAAGGAGAAAAGAGGAGAAAGAGAAAAACAAGCAAGGTTCGTCAAGATTGTCGTGGATTTCATAAGGGATGATCCCTAATAAGGTATGTGAGATCCAATAGTGTTGGGTTGGTTCAGTTCCCCCACACGCCAAACTTATTTCTATTCCGAGAAAAAAAAAGATTGGTTGTGTTTTGTTGAATTCTTGTGGTTGTGTTGTTGATTTGATTCGTGTTTCCGGGTGAATTTTCAAGTTAAATTTGTTGTATGTTGAGGGTACTATTGATCCTAAGTGTTTGGCGAAAGAACATTTGAAGTTAAGAGGGTTTAGAGTTGGAAAAATGAAGGAGAAAAGTCGGAATTTTTTGGGAAAAAGGGTGGGGTGTCACGCCAGCCAGCGCTCCCCAAAAGGGGCTCTGAAGTTCACCCCTTGGGGCGACGTGCCAGTCAGTGCGCCCCAGCGGGTCCTCTGAAGTTTGAGGGCTGGCGCCCCGCGCCTCTCAGAGCGCCAGGGATGCCAGTTCTCCCCATTCGTTCCCCACTTTTTCGTACGTGTTCCTTAGTAATGTACCTATGTTTTCTAGTTGATTTCAACACTCTATAGTACATCTAAACATCATGAAATCATCCATAAACATGAGATCATGAACCTTGAATCCATAATCCAATTCAAGGAAAGTTAGGATCAAAGTCAAGTGAAGTTAAGAGTCAAGTTTAGAAGTTAAGAAGCAAGTAAAAACAAGTTTCTTAAAGTTTTTCGAGAGTCTTTATTAAACGTTTAAACTTCTTTTTAAGGCTCAAGTTTCAAGCAAAGGAAAGAGTATAGAGTTGAGCTCATTTCTCAAAAGTTATTAGGGAACTAAGTATTCCCGAAGAAGTTTATAAATGTTTTCACATTTAAGTAAGAAAGGAGCTATGTTTTCCAAGAGAGCATGTGGGCTAAACTTTGAGAAATTATCTCAAACTAAGGAAAGAGGTGTTTAAAACACTTATGAGCTAAAGTATATTTTGGGAGTAGTATTGACCACCAAATTGGGGATGCGAGTTCATATTAACTCAACTCTCCATAAGAACCATGTAGCCAACATGGGACTTAACGGGTCATATTTTTTTTGATGACCACGTAAGTTAAGCTAGTGGATCCGCTAAGTTAAGCAAGGTCCTATATCACGGAAAGGTATAGGATGGTCCATGGGCAACGTGAGGTAAAACGTTGTATCATCACTAGGGCTCATAGTGGTGGTTGTCGGTTAAAGAATCTCCCACTAAAGTTATATTACTTTTATATAAGTAAAGTTGAGTTTGTTATTACTTTATCCTTAACGAACTAAGTTGTTTACGCTGTTTTACAAACTTTATATATTGCATGTGTCTTATTGCATTATATTGAGTTCAGTTATTCATGAGTTGAACAGAGCTAAGGTAATTGTTCGTTTGTACTTCTTTCAAGCTTAAGTTATTGTTTAGCTTTCCAACTTGCATACTCGTACATTCAATGTACTGATGCTAGTTGGCCTGCATTTTATTATAATGCAAACACAGGTAACCAGGATCAGCATCCAGCATGCCGTTGATCCAGTTGAGCACTCCAGAGTCAGTGGTGAGCCTCCTTGCATTCCGAAGGACTCTGTTATTTTGTTTTCCTAGTTTTGCCTTATTAGGATGTTGCGGGGTCTGTCTCAACATCCATCTCAGTGTTATAGAGGCTTCATAGACAGTCAGACAGTTAGTATTGAGTCTCTCATATGTGTATTTACAAATATTCTATTTTTAGACACGAGTTGCCTTTTTGGCCAGATTTTATCATTTAAGTTTTTTTATGATCTTTTATTGCATTGAGTTATTCTATTGAGTTAAGTCTTCCACTGAGTTAAGTAAGCCAGGCCAAGGGTTCTCTTGGGGCCAGCAATGGTCTTCGAGTACCAGTCCCGCCCAAGGTGTAGGCTCCGGGCATAAAAAACTTGGTATGAGAGCACAGAGTTCAAGAGTCTTAGGGAATCTATGAAGCCGTGTCTATAGAGTCCTAGTTATCGGTGTGAAGCGCGCCACATCTATAATTAGGAGTCTACAACACTTAGGAAGATTTCTCACTTCTTTCAGAATCATCTCGTGCGTTAGAGTTTATCTCTAAAAAGATTCTTTCTAACTCGTGCTTGCGCGTGTTTTCAGATAATCATGACTCCATGAAGAGCTGTCAGAGGGCGTCCTACTAGGCGTAATATTGAGGAGCAAGAGTTACCTTATGTAGCTGAAGTGCAACCTCAAGGGGAAGTTACTAATGTTGATTTCAGAGAGGCAATTAGGATACTGAGTCAAGCTGTAACTAACCAAATTGGTCAGCAAAGGGGAGCTCGACATGAAGGAGCTAAAACTTCAAGGATTCGTGAGTTCTTGGGGATGAATCCTCCGAGTTTCATAGGTTCGAGCACTACTGAGGATCCAGAGAACTTCATTGAGGAGCTGAACAAGGTATTTGACGTGATGCATGTGGAAGATACTGAGCGAGTTGAACTAGCTACGTATCAATTAAAGAATGTTTCTAGAACTTGGTTCGACCAGTGGAAAGGGGGCAGAGCTGATGATGCACCACCTATGAGTTGGGCCTGTTTTGATGAAGCTTTCTTGGGGCGTTTCTTTCCTAGAGAATTGAAAGAGGCCAAGGTACGTGAGTTCCTAACACTTAACCAGGATTCTGTGAGTGTTTATGAGTATGGGTTGAAGTTCACCCAATTATCCCGTTATGCTCCGGAGATAGTTGCGGACATGAGAAGTAGAGCTTGTTTGTTGTTGGGCTGTCTCATCTGTCAAGTAAGGAAGGTAGGGCTGCAATGCTTATTGGGGACATGGACATATTAAGGTTGATGGTTTATGTGCAGCAGGTTGAGGAAGAGAAGCTGAGGGACAGGGAAGAGTTCAGGAATAAGAAAGCTATGACCGGATATGAGTCCGGGCAGCAGAAAGGTAATGTGAACCGTTCATCCTTTCAACAAAGGCAAAAGGGACCTTCTCCATCATCTGCTAGGGCACCTGAACCCAGATACAGAGGTGAGTATAATGGCTAGAATTCGTAGGACTTCAAGGCTAGACCAACACCGTCCCCAGGTAGTGTGGCACAATGAAGTAGTTTGACTCCTGCATGTGCTAGGTGTGGAAGAACCCACCCAGGTAAATGTCGTGATGGCCAGACATGTTGTTTTAAGTGTGGACAAGAGGGTCACTTCATGAAGGAGTGCCCTAAGAACAGGCAAGGTAGTGGAAATCTGGGCAATAGGGCCCAATCTTCATCAGTTGCTCCCCCAGACAGGACGACACCTAGAGGAGCTACTTCTGGTACTGGCGGAGGAGCAAACCGCCTCAATGCAATCACCAGTCGCCATGAGCAAGAGAACTCTCCAGATGTTGTCACTGTTATGATCAAAGTCTTTGCTTTTAATTGTATGCTTTGCTAGATCCAGGAGCAAGTTTATCTTTTGTAACCTCTTACGTTGCAAATATGTTTGATGTTCTTCCTGAAAGACTTTGTGAACCCTTTTGTGTTTCTACACCTGTTGGGGAGTCTATTTTAGCAGAAAGAGTCTATCATGATTGTCCTGTTTTCATCAATCACAAGAGCATCATGGCTGATTTAGTTGTGTTAGACATGGTAGATTTCGATGTCGTTCTAGGTATGGACTGTCTTCATGCCTGTTATGCATCTATAGATTGTAGAACTCGAGTGGTCAAGTTTCAATTTCCAAATGAGCCAGTCATAGAGTGGAGTAGTAGTTCAGCAGTGCCTAAGGGTCATTTCATTTCATACCTTAAGGCAAGAAAGTTAGTTTCGAAGGGTTTTATCTATCACTTAGTCTGAGTTAATGACTCTAGTGTTGAGATACCTCCCATTTAGTCAGTTCCTGTAGTAAAAGAGTTTCCAGAAGTTTTTCCTGATGACCTACTCGGAGTTCCTCCTGAGAGAGAAATAGATTTCGGCATAGATATCATTCTAGGTACTCGTCCTCTCTCTATTCCGCCATATAGAATGGCACCAGTAGAGTTGAAAGAGTTGAAAGAGTAGTTGAAAGATCTCCTAGATAAGGGTTTCATACGACCAAGTGTCTCACCTTAGGGCGCTCCTATCTTGTTTGTGAGAAATAAAGATGGTTCCCTTACGATGTGTATAGACTACCGCCAGTTGAACAAGGTTACCATCAAGAATAAGTATCCTCTTCCAAGGATTGATGATCTTTTCGATCAGCTACAGGGTGCTTCCTGTTTCTCGAAAATCGACCTCAGATCAGGCTATCATCAATTAAGAGTAAGGGAATGTGATATTCCATAGACAGTTTCAGAACCAGATATGGTCATTATGAGTTTTTGGTCATGTCCTTTGGTTTGACCAATGCACCAGCAGCATTCATGGACCTTATGCATAGAGTTGTCAAACCTTATTTAGATATGTTTGTTATCGTCTACATTCATGACATACTAATCTATTCAAGGAATGAAGAAGATCATGCTAGTCATCTCAGAATAGTTCTTCAGACTTTGAAAGATAAGGAGTTGTATGCCAAGTTCTCTAAGTGTGAGTTTTGGCTTGAGTCTGTGGCATTCCTAGGCCACATTGTGTCTGGTGATGGGATTAAAGTTGATACTCGGAAAATTGAGGCAGTGTAGAATTGGCCTAGATCCACATCTCCTACTGATATTAGGAGTTTCTTGGGTTTAGCTGGCTATTATAGAAGGTTTGTAGAGGGGTTCTCGTCTATTTCATCTCCTTTGACCAAGTTGACTCAGAAAACAGTGAAATTTCAATGGTCTGAAGCTTGTGAGAAAAACTTTCAGGAATTGAAAAAGAGGTTGACTACTGCCCCAGTTTTGACTTTACCAGAAGGTACTCAAGGTTTTGTGGTGTATTGTGATGCATCTAGAGTTGGTTTGGGTTGTGTCTTAATGTAGAATGACAAGGTTATAGCTTATGCCTCCGAACAATTTAAGGTTCATGAGAAGAACTACCCAACCCATGACCTAGAGTTGGCTGTTGTAGTATTCGCTTTGAAGATATGGCGTCATTACCTGTATGGAGTGCATGTTGATGTATTTACTGATCACAAGAGTCTTCAGTATGTGTTCACTCAGAAATAGCTTAATCTCAGACAGAGGAGGTGGTTAGAATTACTCAAGGATTATGACCTGAGTATTCTTTACCACCCAGGTAAGGCTAATGTTGTTGTTAATTCCTTAAGCAGGTTGTCTATGGGTAGCACCGCCCATATTGAAGAAGGAAAGAGAGAGTTGGCAAAAGATGTGCATAGATTGGCACGCCTGGGATTCAGACTTATGGATTCCCCAGAAGGAGGAATAGTGGTGACGAACGGGGCCGAGTCATCATTAGTGTCAAAAGTGAAAGAGAGACAAGACCAAGATCCCATTTTTCTTGAGTTGAAGGCAAATGTTCAAAAGCAAAAAGTATTAGCTTTTGAACAAGGGGGTGATGGTGTATTGAGATATCAAGGTAGATTGTGTGTACCTATGGTGGATGGACTCCAAGAGAAGATTATGGAGGAAGCTCATAACTCCAGATATTCCATTCATCTAGGTTCCACAAAGATGTATCGTGACTTGAGAGAAGTTTATTGGTGGAATAGCATGTAGAAAGGCATTGCTGAATTTGTTGTTAAGTGTCCAAATTGCCAGCAAGTGAAAGTTGAACACCAAAGGCCCGATGGTTTGGCTCAGAAGATAGAACTTCCGGAATGGAAGTGGGAGATAATCAATAAGGATTTCATCACTGGGTTGCCAAGGTGTCGCAAACAACATGATTCTATTTGGGTAAATGTCGACAGAATGACATAATCAGCCTATTTTCTGCCGGTAAAGACTACCCATTCAGCAGAAGATTATGCCCGGTTATATATTCAAGAGGTGGTAAGACTTCATGGAGTCCTAGTCTCCATTATTTCAGATAGAGGTGCACAATTTACTGCACAGTTTTGGAAGTCATTCCAAAAAGGCTTGGGGTCACAGGTGAACCTAAGTACTGCCTTTCATCCTCAGACTGATGGGCAAGCAGAGCACACTATCCAAACGTTAGAAGATATGTTGAGGGCTTGTGTGATCGATTTCAAAGGGAATTGGGATGATCACCTACCTCTCATTGAGTTTGCTTACAACAATAGTTATCACTCTAGCATCCAAATGGCTCCATATGAAGTTCTTTATGGGAGAAGATGTAGATCTACTATTGGATGGTTTGAAGTTGGTGAAGCAGGGTTGATAGGACCAGATTTAGTTCACCAAGCTATGGAGAAGGTGAAAGTGATTTAAGAGAGGTTGAAAACGGTACAGAGTCGTCAAAAATCCTACACTGATGTTAGTAGAAGGGCGTTAGAGTTTGAAGTAGATGAAGGGTGTTATGAGGTTTGGTAAGAAGGGGAAAGTTAGTCCCTGGTATATTGGACCCTATCGCATAGTCAAGAGGATTGGCAATGTAGCTTATGAGTTGGAGCTACCACAAGAACTAGCAGTGGTTCATCTGGTATTTCACATCTCCATGTTGAAGAAGTTCATGGGCGATCCTTCATTGATCATACCAACTGAAAATATTAGGATCAAGGATAGCTTATCGTATGAGGAGATTTCCGTTCAGATTTTAGATCGCTAAGTTCGCAGGTTGATCAGTCAAGGTCCTTTGGAGGAACCAATTTGTTGAGGAAGCTACTTCGGAAGCTATAGAGGACATGAAGAAGAGATATCCACATCTCTTTGAATTCGGAGGAAATGCAGATCAAGGTACTAATTTCCTTCTTAGTGCTCTTTAAATTATAGTAAGCATGTTGTTTCTGTTTGCATTTTTGCTTGTTGGGTGTTTGAATTTGATGTTACACCCTTAGCCTAGTAAGAGTAATCTCATTCGAGGACGAATGTTCCAAAGGGTTCGTGTAACATCCTGCAATTTGAAATAACTATGAAGAAGCTTACAATTGGAAATAGTCATTTTTTTGGAAAGAATACAAATCTGGAAATTTAGTTAAGGAAAAAGTGAGTTTTTGGTCAACTTCAAACGGTCATAACTCCTATCTCAGGATGAGTTAGGTGTATTTCCAGTTATGTTGGAAAATCTCTTGGAATGATCTTTACAATGCCGCCAAGTTTGCATGATTCCGAGTTCGTATGAGTGAGTTATGCCCTTAGGAAGTTGGGCTGTTGGAATAAGGGAAGTTCAATCCAAATTTTAAAGGGTAGTTTGGTCTTTTCCCTAACCTTTTCTTTTGGTTTTATGAATGGTCTAAGCTGATTTTATATCAGTTTTCACTTTTAAAGTGAGAGTTAAGGGTTTTGAGAGAAGAGATAAAGAAAAGGAGAAAAGAGGAGAAAGAGAAGAAGAAGCAAGGTTCGTCAAGATCGTCGTGGATTTTGTCGGGGGTGATCCCTACTAAGGTATGTGAGATCACATAGTGTTGGGTTTGTTCAGTTCCCCCACACGCCAAACTTGTTTCAATTCCGAGAAAAAAAAAATTGGTTGTGTTTTGTTGAATTCTTGTGGTTGTGTTGTTGATTTGATTCGTGTTTCCGGGTGAATTTTCGAGTTAAATCTGTTGTATGTTGAGGGTACTATTGATCATAAGTGTTTGGGGAAAGAATCTTTGAAGTTAAGAGGGTTTAGAGTTGGAAAAATGAAGAAGAAACGTCGGAATTTTCTGGGCAAAAGGGTGGGGCGTCGCGCCAGCCAGCGCTCCACAAAAGGGGCTCTGAAGTTCACCCCTTGGTGTGACGCGCCAGCCAGTGTGCCCCAGCAGGTCCTCTGAAGTTTGAGGGCTGGCACCCCGCACCTCTCAAAGTGTCAGGGACGCCAATTCTCCCTATTCGTTGCCCACTTTTTCGTACGTGTTCCTTAGTAATGTACCTATGATTTCTAGTTGATTTCAACACTCTATAGTACATCTAAACATCATGAAATCATCCATAAACATAATATCATGAACCTTGAATCCATAATCCAATTCAAGAAAAGTTAGGATCAAAGTCAAGTGAAGTTAAGAGTCAAGTTTAGAAGTTAAGAAGCAAGTCAAAGCAAGTTTCTTAAAGTTTTTTGAGAGCCTTTATTAAACGTTTAAACTTCGTTTTAAGGCTCAAGTTTCAAGCAAATTATAGAGTATAGAGTTGAGTTCATTTCTCAAAAGTTATTGGGAACTAAGTATTCCCAAAGAAGTTTATAAATGTTTTCACATTTAAGTAAGAAAGGAGCTATGTTTTCCAAGAGAGCTTGTAGGCTAAACTTTGAGCAATTTTCTCAAACTAAGGAAAGAGGTGTTTAAAACACTTATGAGATAAAGTATATTTTGGGAGTAGTATTGAGCACCGAATTAGGGACGCGAGTTCATATTAACTCAACTCTCCATAAGAACCATGTAGCCAACATGAGACTTAATGGGTCATACTTTTTTTTATGATCACATAAGTTAAGCTAGTGGATCCACTAAGTTAAGCAAGGTCCTATATCATGGCAAGGTATAGGATGGTCCTTGGGTAACGTGAGGTAAAACGTTGTATCAGCACTAGGGCTCATAGTGGTGGTTGTCTGTTAAAGAATCTCCCACTAAAGTTATATTACTTTTATATAAGTAAAGTTGAGTTTGTTATTGCTTTATCCTTAACGAACTAAGTTGGTTACGCTGTTTTACAAACTTTATATATTGCATGTATCTTATTGCTTTATATTGAGTTCAGTTATTCATGAGTTGAATAGAGATAAGGTAAGTGTTCCTTTGTACTCCTTTCAAACTTAAGTTGTTGTTTAGCTTTCCAACTTGCATACTCGGGCATTCAATGTATTGATGCCAGTTGGCCTGCATCTTATTATGATGCAGACACAGGTAACCAGGATCAGCATCCAGCACACCGTTGATCCAGTTGAGCACTCCAGAGTGAGTGGTGAGCCTCCTTGCATTCTGGAGGACTCTGTTATTTTGTTTTCCTTGTTTTGCTTTATTAGGATGTTGCGGGGTGTGTCCCAACATCCATGTCAGTGTTATAGAGGCTTCATAGACAGTCAGGCAGTTAGTATTGAGTCTCTCATCTATGTATTTACAAATATTCTATTTTGAGACACGAGTTGCCTTTTTGGCTAGATTTTATCATTTAAGTTGTTTTATGATCTTTTATTGCATTGAGTTATTATGTTGAGTTAAGTCTTCTGCTGAGTTAAGTAAGCCAGGCCAAGGGTTCAGTTGGGGCCAACAATGGTCTTCGAGTGCCAGTACCGCCCTGGGTGTAGGCTTGGGGCATAACAGTTTGCTTGGGGCAAAAAATAGTTCTCGAGTGCCAGTCCCACCGTGGGTGTAGGCTCGGGGCATGAAAAACTCATTGAATTCTTATGTCATCGCCATTAGAAAAAATGACAACTAATACAACAACGAAGATGATGATATCAAGCTGTAACAAATTCTCCAAATCGATAATCACGTACAACGCACGTGTCCAAAAACAAGTATACATATATATAAATATAAATATATATTTACAACTAATATGCATAAATTGGAAAAACAATACTATTCTATTGATGACCAAATGAAGCACCCTATAAAATCTAAATTCTTACCACCCAAGTAATATATGGAAAACAAAAGTTGTTCATCATCAAAATTGTCTAAGAATTTCCACAGACTCCATAAAATGCATAAAATTAAGAATTCATTCGAGGCCAACGATGTCGAAATGGAATCAATAAATTTACAAATTGTTAATTCTGATCAAGTTTAAACGAAATCAACAGATTAGCAAATCTTGAACTTCAGTGAATTTGAAGTTAATCCTACCTCACTGAATTCTTATGTCATCGATATTACTAAAAAATACAACAGTTACAAGAGTGAAGATGATGATATCGATCTGCAACCGATTCTCTGAATCGGTAATCATGTACAACGCAAGTGTCGAAAAACCTATATATATATATATATATATATCAAATCTAAATTCTTGTAGACCAAGTCAAAGATGAAAACAAAAGGTGTTCATCATCAAGGTATAAAAACTAGTATATATATATACACACAAAAAAACTTATATACATTAATTGATAAAGAAATATAGGCTTCCATTGACAACCAAATGAAGTGTCACGCCCCGAGGTTAACCTCTGGGCCTAAACATATAAAATCTAAATTCTGGTAGACCAAGTCAAAGATGGAAAACAAAAGGTGTTCATCATCAAGGTCTAAAAACTAGTATATATATATACAAAAAAACTTATATACATTAATTGAGAAAGAAATATAGGCTTCCATTGACGACAAATAAAGTGTTACTCCCCGAGGTTAACCTCTGGGTGTAAACATGGGACATAGGATCACGATTGACCCCAAACTAACCCTAAGCTAGCATATCATAAGCAAACTAAATATATATATATATGAAAAGATTAACTAATGTGGAAGCTAAAATTTGAGATAACTAATAGTGGAGAATACCCAATATTGATCTAAATATATATAAGATTCGAAGAGTTTAGTGATATTGAACAATCACGCAAAGACTAAAGTTGAATCTACTACTATGTCTGAAAAGGCCTCTAAATGACTACAGTTGTTGGGACATGTCCCAACTAACCCTAGAAAAACCAAAATGAAAGTTTGAATTTGAAACATGTATATTGTCCTCGAAGCATGAGAACTCATCACTGATGCTGCTGCGTACAGATCAGGAACCGATTTACACGTGATCTGAATGCTGAGGACCTAAACCTACATCACGAAAAGATATAGCACAAAATATGCATCAGTACTTTGAAGGTACTGAGCATGCAGGATAGGATAAAAGCTGAACAAACATATAAGTTGAACAAGCGTACTAAACAACAATATAATTTGAACATGATAGAACTACGAAGATATACTGAAAAGGAACTGAACTGGATGCAATGACCAAGTACTGAATATGCTAAGACTGGATATTGAAGTATAAGTGAAACCTAGTCAAATACACTAGAATCTGACTGTGGGAGCTACTATAAACCGACATAAAACCACATGAGCTAAACGTGGAGTCTGATGTATATGCCCTATTGAGAGGACCCAATATACCTTGCCAGGGGTATACAAGCATGATTGTTCGATGTATACGCCCTATTGATAGGACCCAATATACCTTACCAGTGGTATAAAGGCATGAATGGCATGATCACTAAAGTTGATGCCCATATCGGGGACTTATAAACCTACGGGGGCACGTAGTTCTGGAATGATATGGGTACACTGAACCCTAGTCCAACTCGGTGTTAAGTCTACTCCCAACTAATTATGTATGTAGCACATTATGACTTAATTACTGAAATGCTGAATAGCTCAAAATACTGACATGAAAAATTTGAGAATGTAACAATTATATACTCACAAGATGACATTCGAAAACTGAATCATGTATATCTGCTTAACTGACCTAGCATGTGTAACTCATGAACTAAGAGAATCTACACAACTAGGGTTTCGAGTTTTATGATAATCTAATTTGGAATATTCTAACAGCTAAATCACAACTAATATCTAAGGTTTTAGAAACCCTAGGTCTAAGCAAGATATAGGAATCAAGAATCTGACTGAATTCTAGGGACTTAGTGGACGAAAGGAATCCACCAGTGAAATTCCACATACCTGGTGACGAATTTCACAGAGATATCTTTCGATTTCAGGGCTAGAACTGAAGAAAACTTGTTGTGTTCTTGGAGGGGTTTGAGTCGCCTATTTTTTCTGACTAGGTTATTAGGCTTTAACTTAGTAAAATGATGTAGTTTAGGCATCGAACGACGTAGTTTAAGTGCCCAGTGCATAGGGTAAAGGACCCAAATGACCATGACTTAAATCTGGTGAAGCTCATCTACGAAGGGAATGTCCGTCCGTCATTTGGACTACCGACCGTCATATGGGTTCGCCGTTCAAGATCTGCCCTACAGGGCTTCACTAAAATGAGAATAAGCTTTTACTCGGAGACGGGCTTTTAGCAAACTCAGTGGGATTGGAAAGAGGATTCAATTATATTTCATTTTATAGGTCATGGTCTAACTAATTCCTTTTGTGCTAAGAGATATGACCGTTTGAAGTTGACCCAACAACCAATTCCGTTCAATTAGTTGTTGACCCTCACCTACGGTCAAACCACGGACCATCCTGGTCGACCATGGGTGGGATCAGAGACTATAAATATTTGGGCCTTAAGGACAGAACCCCACCTACGGTCTGTGGTCCTCCCTATGGTCTATGGGTGGTTCCGTTGGTACTGGCACCAAATTTTCTAAAAACTAGGATTTTCTTTGTTTTGAGATCTAAGGTGTTACATGAAGCGCCCTATAAAATTTAAATTCTTGCAACCCAAGTCAAAGATGGAAAACAAAAGTTGTTCATCATCAGGGTAAATAAAACTAGTATATATAAATAAAACGTTTATGTATAAATTGGGAAAGAAATATAGGCTTCCATTGATGACCAAATGAAGCGCCCGATCAAATCTAAATTCTTGAAACCCAAGTCAAAGATGGAAAACAAAAGTTGTTCATCATCAAGATGGTCTAAGAATTTCCGTGGTCTCTACAGAAGGCATTAAATTAATAAATCTTTTGGGGCAACGATGACGAAATGGAATCAACAAATTTAAAAATCATTAATTTCGATCAAGTTTAAACAAAATCAATAGATTTGCAAATCTTGAACTACAGCGAATTTGAAGTTAATCCACCTTACTGAATTCTGATGTCATCGCTTTTATAAAAAATGACAATGGGTACAAGAGAAAAAATGATGATATCAAGCTGTAACAAATTCTTTTCTACTCATCTCAGTTTCATTCAGGTAAGAATTTGGAATAAAGCTCTAATCATGTTGATAAAAAACTGTAGAAATGGAGTATTGTGTTAATCCGTATTCACTCAACCTAGAGAATAGTACTACTAAAAATGGGGAATATTCATGTACTTTTTGTGATATTTATGAAAATGCATTTTCGCTGCCAAACACATTGATGCAGGGCAGCAATTGCAATCATCGTTATTGTGAAGAATGTATACAAAATTATACAGGTAAAAAATTAAGGGAAAAGGGACAAATTTACCTCAAAACTATTGTACATGGTATGCAAATACCCTCTATTAAATTTTTGGGAAATTGGTGCCCCTGCGTCCAAAATCTAGAGCATATATATACCCTTCATAGACGTACACATGTCATAATTTTATCCACTAACCCGTCATTTATTAAATATCGAATCGATAAATAATATTATGCCACGTGTCCTTATTTAGTCTTCCATTATAGTGAAAGACATATATACTCTAGTTTTTGGATACCAGGGGCACCAATGTCCCAAAAGTATGACGGAGAGTATTTGCATACCATATACGATAGTTTAGAGGTATATTTATTCTTTTCCCAAAAATCAAAATGGATTTCCATGAGATTTCTATTAAGTGCCTTATTTCTGGTTACAAGGGAATTATGGATCTCAATTCAATAATGCTGTCTGATTTTCATATGCGAGTAAGATATACCAATTGACTAAGAAAAGTTCTGGGTTTGCCACTAGTTATTGAGTGCCCTGTTATGGATTGTATGGGTACACTGGTTGATGATCTAAGGGGATACCTGATGAGTGTTGAAAACTTTTATGTGTCAATCGAAAATGTATGCATTTGGGAATGGCATGTGAGAATTATCATTTTAGTAGGCAATTGAATTTTCTCTACTTGAAGCAACAATATTGTAACACCCCAAAATTTAGTGAGTTGAACTAGTAAGTTCTAGAGCTTTTCGTAAGAGGTTTGGAGTATTGTATGAGGATTAAAATGACAAGAAATGGTTCCCGTACTTAGAATAGGGGTTACACTTTCGGGTATGACCACCCTAGGGGTCCTTGAGGGGGACCCCAAAAATAGTCCCGAAAATTGGAATTTGGCAGCACCTACGGATGCCATCTACTGGCTGTAGATGGACCCACGCCCCGTAGGTTGGGGTCGTGGGTCAAGGCCTATAGTGGCCTGCCATTTTAAAGCTGCAGACCTCACCTACGGAGGTGGTCCACCCCCAGTAGATCCACCTAAGATCTGTAGGTGGTGAGGTCATAGGTCCAAGTAGTTTTAGTGTTTTGGTTTATAAGTAGGGACTTAGGGGTTAAGTTAGTAATTAATTAGGGGTTAAGGGAGGTTGGTTAGTTAGTTAATTAGCCACCTATAAGTACTTATTATACCCCTAAAATTAAGTCATTAACTCATTCATTTAAGACCCCAAATTACTCTACAAATATTCTCTTTCTAGAAGTGAAGAAGAAGAAGAAGAAGAGAAGAGGGCAGTGTTTCACCATTGATTCAAGTTTTGTTTAGGAATTTGAAAAGAGGTATGTTAAGGTTATTCATATATGGGTTATTCCACCCATAGAACCCCCATAGTTTCCCCACTTGTGAAATCAAAAACCCAATTCTAGCTAGGGTTGTGCTTGCATTGTGGGTAAGGTTTGGGTGTGATTACAATCTAGTGAATAATACATAATTATGATTGATTTAGCTTTGTTTAGTGATATTATGATGATTTCATGTGATTTCTATGGTAAACCCTAATGTAAATTAATGAATGTGATCTTTGTGGGTTTATGCCATTAGAGGCAAAGTTGGAGGTTCATAGGTGATCTTTGTAATTCAATGGCATGTGTAGTAATCGATCAGAGTTAGGATCATATAATCATGAATTGAACTATACTCTATTGTATATGATTGTTCTTGACTTATGAAGTTAGAATTGAACCTTTATGATCAATTGAGACTAGAATCGCCTAGAAGTGAAAGATGTGATCAAGATACCTTGAAACATAGGTATAAAGAAGAGATGAAGAAAGAAACCTTGATAGTAAGGTTGTGATCATGATAGCTAGGGCTTTAGGGTGAAGATAATGTGATTAAACATTAATGTAAAGGCTTTGAGAGTAAAGTCTAAAAGAGAATAGAAGTCTAATATGTTGGATTGTGGTGAAAGGTCTATACTCACATAACTTACCTTATGAATGCTTGATCGATGAAAGTGATAGAATCACTTGAACATGTATTGATTGTCAAGGACATCCTTCCATGACAGATGTGTGTTAAGCAAGGTTTAAAAATTAAATCTTGGGGTGTATGCTTGGCTCCAAGTGGATATTGACAATGACATGGAGTGTCACACAAGAGAGGGTCTGGACTCCAAGTAGAAAGGAGAACCACACCTAGTTAATATGAGGATTATCCAAGTTAAAGAGGGGAACTCTTATCTAGTAGAGTGTGGGTTTTCCTAAAGTTAGGTCTCATGAGATGGGAGGTTTCACATAGTTGAGTCAAGGTTATTAGTAGCAAACTCCATATCATATGAACTAAGACATGCTTAAAGAAGTATTTCATAGTGTTCTAAAGAATGATTGAACTAATACATGCTTAAAGAAGCATCTCATAGTGTTTTAAAGCATAATTGAACTAAGACTTACTTAATGAAGTACCTCATAGTGGTTAAGAGTATAAGTGGACTTAGACATGCTTAAGGTAGTATTTTATAGGGTCCAGGTGAAGAAGGAACTTAGACATACTTAAGAGAGTATCTCATAGTGTTGAAAGTATAAAGGGGTTTCGACATGATTAAGTATGCATCTGATAGTACCCATGCTAATAGTGAACTTATACATACTAAAGGAAGTAACTCATAGGGTTCAACCTAATAATGAACTAAGATGTGCTTAAGAGAGTACCTCATAGTGTTCTAAAAAATAAAGAAAGGAACTATGTTCCACGTCAAGAAGTACTAGTATGAGGACCTTAAAGTAGTACTTAGCATGAGTAGTATTATGGGGTGCTATTCATGCATTACACAAGTATGACTTAGGGTTACTAAAGAGAAGTTGTGAGATAAGATTATGCTATAGTTCCCCTTCATAGCTATAGTTGACTAAAGGTGAGAGATTCCCTTAGTTATGAGAAGTTAAGTTGTTAATGAGGCCAAAGGAGGGTGGATATGACTAAGATGACTTCAAGGTTATGCTTAGTGTAAAGGGTAGTATGGGATGCCTTTCATGCATTGCACAAGTGTGCTCTGAGGTTTGTTGGAAGTATGGTGCCCTTATGGCATAGAAAAGCATAAAGAATTGACTATATATGTAGACTATACTTAAGGTGACCAAAAAGGGATACTTGGCTTGGGTAGTATTATGGATTGCTATTCTTGCTTTGCACTTGTATGATTTTGAGGTTACTTGAGAATGGTGCTATTATGATATAGATGAATAAGAGTCAATTATGCTTATATGAGTAAGACCTAACTCTTATGATCATTAACTATGTATTGTGTTGACTTATAACTATATGATGTTTATGTTGGAGATTATGCTATGATTATGTTGACCATGCTATGACTATGATTATTATGTTATGACTATGTTATTATCTATTATGCTTATGTCTTATGTTGACTAACCATTTCATATGCTCTTATGATGTTGTGCTAGCTTTCATACTCAGTACATTTTGTACTAACGCATATTGCCTACATTCTAATCAAATGTAGGGTTTTCGGAGTTTGAGTTGCTTTGAAGGCTAGGTTTCCAAGGTTCAAGAAGAGTTGAAGAATTGGCGAGTCCTCACAGCTTAGAGGAAAACCCTTATTTCCTTTATGTAATATCTTTATGTTTAGACTTTGTATGGTCAGCGTCCCAAGTGTCTTATTCAAGAGTTTATTAGATGGTTTGAGACAAAGAGTATAGAAAGACTTCCGCTTGCTATTATGAATTATGACTTCGATGGTAAAAGTTTTAAATTATTTCATATTTTCATTTATTTTACGTATGTTATGATGCTAAGGGCTTGTATGAGATCCCTTCGGGGCCAAGTATGACAGGTTACGTCTAGGGGGTACGCTTGGGTTGTGACAAACTTGGTAATCAGATCACAAGATTTAGAATGGTTCTAGGATTATCTCCAATCATGTCTAGTAGAGTCTTGTTCATAAATGTGAAGCGCGCCACATTTATGATTAGGAGGCTATTGGATGCTTAGAAAACTTCACTTCTTCATTCTCTAGGTCGTGCCATAGATCTATAAGCTCTCTCTCTTATCCCTTATCTGATGGTCTTTAGGATGTGACTATTAGAAGGGTTTATGCTTCAAGGAATGAGGGAGAAAGGTTGGTTGAGATGCCAATTATGGCTATGTGACTTTGTAAGTGTGAGTTGATAGATTGTGATGTTGTCTTTAGTATGAATGATGCTTCATTGTTGAGTTTATGTTATGAAAGTTGTTTAGAAGAATGTGTGTATGCTTACTCCCAAGGGGCAGATAGTGTGACTATCTAGCAAGGTGATGGTGAAGTTATGTTTAGTTATTGGTAGAACCCGACTTAGTCATGATGAGTTTTGAGGTGAAGTTATGTTTAGAGTGGTTGAATAGGGTGTTTAAGTAATGCCTAGATGGGTTGAGTGAATGGACTCCTCTAAGAAGGGTAGAAGTATAATTTTCCATGGTTTAGAATCATTTTGTGTGATGATGTGAAATCTAAGTGATGACTTGCTCCGAAATTAGAAATGAAAGAATGGATGCTTAAAAGAGTTTGTTTAGGCTTGCTCCAGGGGGGGTAATTTTCTTAGATAGCAAGGTCATTGAGTATCCTTGATGTTCATGAATTAGGGTTGCTAGAAATTTTCACCTTGAGAGGTGTAGTGAGTATGAGAAGTTTAGTCCCTGATTGTTAGGCTCATGTGAGATCTTGAGTGGTGTGAGTAAGGGTTGCTTGTGAGCTATAGTTTCTTAGTGAGAACCTCTCTAATTTAGAAGTACCGGTAGAGGTCTTAGACCGGCAAGTTAAGAAGTAGAAGAGCAAAGAAGTTGTTCCATGAAGTAGTGTGGAGTTTTCTTTAATAAGGAATTTGGTTAAGAGTGCTACTTGGGAGCCCAAGGGACAATGATATGTCCCAATGTCCTCATCCTTTCCTTCTACTCCTAGTCAAGCTTGAGATGATAGGTTCCTCTTGGTTTGCTTTTATGTGAAGTCATGTGTGAATTGTATGTTTCCATGATCTTCTTATGTGGTGCATGTTCATGAAAATGCTTAGGTCTTGATAGAAATGACTTATATGCATTTTTTTCCTCATGTTGTAGTGCATTGGAGTAGATTTGCATATAGACTTCATGAGTTGATTATGAGCATGCTTTAGATTTGCAGTTGAATGATTTCCTCCTTAAATAAATGCTTTTTGAGAGTAAATTGCATTTAGGCTCCATGAGGGAGTATTGAGCATGTTTTAGTTAGGAGATGTTAGTTCCTCCTTGAAAATGAGTAAAATATAGAATTTCATGCATTTTGGGTTGGTAGATGTAGTTCCTACTCCCTTGTGTTGCATTGAATGAGTTAAGTTGTGAATTGAAGTTTTCATGCTTGGTTGTGTGCATTTAGATGTAATACATGCATGATGGGCTGCTAAGTTACAATTTTTACTTTAGGAAGTGTTTAAAGTGTCATTCGAGGACGAATGTTCCCAAGTGGGGGATAATGTAACACCCCTGAATTTAGTGATTTGAACTAGTGAGTTCTAGAGCTTTTCGTAAGAGTTTTGGAGTGTTGTATGAGGATTTAAATCACAAGAAATGGTTCGCGTACTTAGAATAGGGGTTTTAGGGGTTAAATGTCCGGGTACGATCCCCCAAGGACCACCCAAGGGGTCCTTGAGGGGGACCCCAAAAATAGTCCCCAATTCTGGAATTTGGCAGCACCTACGAATGCCATCTAATTGACGTAGATGGACCTACGCCCCATACGTTGGGGTCATGGGTCAAGGCCTGTAGTTGCCTGCCATTTTAGAGCTGCAGACCTCACATACAGAGGTGTTCCACGCCCAGTAGATCCACCGATGATCCATAGGTGGTGAGGTCGTAGGTCCAAGCAGTTTTAGTGTTTGAGTTTTTAAGTGGGGACTTAGGGGTTAAGTTAGTAATTAATTAGGGGTTAAGGGAGGTCGGTTAGTTAGTTAATTAGCCACCTATAAGTACTTAATAGACCCCTAAAACTAAGTCATTAACTCATTCAACTACGACCCCGAATTACTCTCCAAATATTCTCTCTAGAAGTGAAGAAGAAGAAGAAGAAGAAGAAGAGAAGAGAAGAGAAGAGAAGAGGGCAGTTCTAGCTAGGGTTGTGCTTGCATTTTGGGTAGGGTTTAGGTGTGATTCCAATCTAGTGGATAACACCCAATTATGATTGATTTAGCTTTGTTTAGTGATATTATGATGATTTCATGTGATTTCTATGGTAAACCCTAATCTAAATTGATGAATGTGATCTTTGTGGGTTTATGCCATTAGAGGTAAAGTTGAAGGTTCATAGGTGATCTTCCTAATTCAATGTCATGTGTAGTAATTGATCAAAGTTAGGATTATATAATCATGAATTGAACTAGACTCTATTATATATGATTATTCTTGACTTATGAAGTTAGAATTGAACCTTTATGACCAATTGAGACTAGAATCACCTAGTAGTCAAAGATGTGATCAAGATACCTTGAAACATAGGTATAAAGAAGAGATTAAGAAAGAAACCTTGAGAATAAGGTTGTGATCATGATATCTAAGGCTTTAGGGTAAAGCTAATGTGATTAACTATTGATGTAAAGGCTTTGAGAGTAAAGTCTAAAAGAGAATAGAAGTCTAATAGGTTGGATTGTGGTGAAAGGCATATACTCACTTAACCTACCTTATAAATGCTTGATAGATGAAAGTGATAGAATTAGTTGAACATGGATTGATTGTCAAGGACATCCTTCCATGACAGATGAGTGTTAAGCAAGGCTTAACAAGTAAATCTTGGGGTGTATGCTTGGCTCCAAGTCGATAATGACAATGATATCGAGTGTCACACAAGAGAGGGTCCGGGCTCTAAGTAGAAAGGAGAACCACAACTATTTAATGTGAGGAGTATCCAAGTTAAAGAGGGGAACTCTTATGTAGTAGAGTGTGGGTTTTCCCAAAGTTAGGTCTCATGAAATGGGAAGTTTCACATAGTTGAATCAAGGTTGCTAGTAGCAATCTCCATATCCTATGAACTAAGACATGCTTAAAGAAGTATCTCATAGTGTTCTAAAGCATGATTGAACTAAGACATGCTTAAAGAAGCATCTCATAGTGTTCTAAAGAATAATTGAACTAAGACTTACTTAATGAAGTACCTCATAGTGTTCAAGAGTATAAGTGGACTTAGACATGCTTAAGGTAGTATCTTGTAGAGTCCAGGTGAAGAAAGAACTTAGACATACTTAAGAGAGTATCTCATAGTGTTCAAAGTATAAAGGGGTATAGACATGCTTAAGTAAGCATCTCATAGTACCCATGCTAATAGTGAACTTAGACATACTAAAGGAAGTATCTCATAGGGTTCAACCTAATAATGAGCTAAGATGTGCTTAAGAGAGTACCTCATACTGTTCCAAGGTTTAAAGAGTGATGAACTAAGATGTGCTTAAGAGAGTACCTCATAGTGTTCTAAAAGATAAAGAAAGGAACTAGGTTCCAAGTCAAGAAGTACTAGTATGAGGACCTAAAAGTAGTACTTAGCATGAGTAGTATTATGGGGTGCTATTCATGCATTGCACAAGTATGACTTAGGGTTACTAAAGAGAAGTTGTGAGATAGGATTGTGCTACAGTTTCCCTTCCTAGATATAGTTGACTAAAGGTGAGAGATTCCCTTAGTTATGAGAAGTTAAGTTGTCAATGAGGCCAAAGGAGGGTGGATATGTCTAAGATAACTTCAAGGTTATGCTAAGTGTGAATGGTAGTATGGGATGCCTTTCATGCATTGCACAAGTGTGCTTTGAGTTTACCTGGAATATAGTGCCCTTATGGCATAGAAAATCTTAAAGAGTAGACCATGTATGTAGACTATGATTAAGGTGACCAAAAAGGGATACTTAGCTTGGGTAGTATTATGGGATGCTATTCTTTCTTTGCACATGTATGATTTTGAGGTTACTTGAGAATGGTGCTATTATGATACAGATGACTAAGAATCAATTATGCTTATATGATTATGACTTATCTCCTATGCTCATTAACTATGTATTATGTTGACTTATAACTATATGATGCTTATGTTGGAGATTATGCTATGATTATGTTGACCATGCTATGTCTATGATGATTATGTTATGACTATGTTATTATCTATTATGCTTATGTCTTATATTGACTAACCATTTCAGATGCTCTTATGATGTTGTGCTAGCTTTCATACTCGGTACATTTTGTACTAACGCATATTGCCTACATTCTAATCAAATGTAGGGTTTTCGGAGTTTGAGTTGCTTTGAAGGCTAGGCTTCCAAGGATCAAGAAGAGTTGAAGAATTGGTTAGTCCTCATAGCTTCGAGGAAAAACACTTATTTCCTTTATGTCATATCTTTATGTTTAGACTTTGTATGGTCTGTGTCCCAAGTGTCTTATTCAAGATTTTATTAGATGGTTTGAGACAAAGAGTATAGAAAGACTTCCGCTTGCTTTTATGAATTATGACTTCGATTGTAAATGTTTTAAATTGTTTTGTATTTTCATTTCTTATACCTATGTTATGATCTAAGGGCTTGTATGAGACCCCTTCGGGGTCAAGTATGCCATGTTACGTCTAGGGGTTACCCCTGGGTCATGACAAATATAGAGGATATCATGATGAACTAGAGGGGGAGGAAGACGAAGAATGATATAAAGACGAAGAAGAAGATGATGAAGAAGAAAAAGAAGGAGATGGGGAGGAAACCCCATGATCAGAAACTTTGATGAATGTTAAAAAGGTCAAGTTTTGTTTCCTTGGAGAAAAAATAGGAATTTCGAATTGTTATTTACTTTCCAAAGGCTTTTGTTGGTTAAAAAATAGTATGAAAGGTCTTTTATTAGATTTCAATTAGTTTTTAAGTTGGTGGAATAAAAATATGCAGGGTCTTTATATTTCAATTAGTTGTTCGATCTGAGTTGGACTAGAAATAGTTGGGCTTGTCCTATATAAGTTTATGTAACACTTCGAAAAGTTGTAGGCTAAACTAGAGCAAAACTTAAGGGTTAAAAATCATAAAATGACTCCCCGTAGATTAGTAGACCATCTAGAATTGAAATGAGGGCTACAAGAGTCAAGGCCAAAAGGCAAGTGCCAAGGCAAAGTGGCCAAGCCAAAGCCAAAGGCCAATGCTGCCCCAAACTTGGAGAACACTGCCCCAACTTCACGGCAATCACCAAGGCCAGTGGTCCTGACCACGACTCATGGACCCCGTCGTGAAGATTCCTTGTGCATTTGACCTAGGGTCCCCAAGTTGCATAGCTACTACCTCAAGGACCACGAAAGGGACCACGGCTCGTGGTCTTGAGCACGGCTCGTGGAGTCCCTCGTGGGAATGCCTTGGGCTTGTAAGCTTAAGGTGCCATGTGCCTAGCTGCTGCCCCAAACTTAACGAGTGGGACCACGACTAGTGGTCCTCACCACGGTTCATGAGTAACCTTCGTCGTACCTGGGAAAGGCACTTAAATGAGGGTTAATTAAGTCTTTTCCTTAACTCCAATTAAAGTGAGGTCGTTTTGGGCAAGTTTGTGGTCACTAAATAAGTTGTTTTTAAGTCTAAAACACTAAAACTAAGTCATTCTTCACGACACCCAAATCAAAATCAAAAGTTCATCTTCCACACAATATTTCTCTCTCTAAAACTCAAAGAAGAAGAAGTGTAGAATTGGAGCTAGGGTTTGGAGAATTCAAGGCTTCTTCCTCAAATTCTTTGAAGATTCTTTATCAAGGTATGGTGGCTTTTCATCTATAGGTAGCTTTTACCCATAGAGTCCCTTCAAAACTTGATTTCAAAGCTTTCAATTTCCCCAAAAGCTAGGGTTTCACTCTAAGTCATGGGTTCTTTTCTAAAACGTTTTCAATGGTTGATTTATGATGGATTATGATTGAATTGATGATTTATTGTTGATTTATGATGAAATACCCCCAAGAACCCATGATTTCCCCATATGACTAAGTTGTGACTTCATGATGTGGGTTGATTGATTATAGTATCATGTTAATAGATTATGTCTATATTGATTTATTTTATTGAATCCTAATATTCCCCATATCTAATGTAGTAAGTCTAGATGTTTGGGTTGAATGTGATTCACGGTCCTTGAATAGCAAATTATGAGGGTTTGTACATGTTTTTGAGAATTGTGTATAAGCTTATGATTCACTTAGAGTGAAGATTCTATGACTATGGTGTAATTGTGGTATTGTTGAAAGATCATTCTCCCCATACCCTTACACATGACCATGCATGAAATGTCTATGACCATGATAATATTGTTGTGTTGATTGAAAGGCTATTCTCATGAACACACTATGAACATGATGTGAAAGCTTTACTCACATATTAATGATTCTAAGGTTGAAAGGCTATTCTCACCTATTGAATCTATGATCTCTCATGATACCATGTTCGTTTGAGTTCTAGGGCATTCTTTCATGAACATGAACCTAAGTTAAGACTTAACATGAATTTAAAGGGAATTATGCTTAGCAACGAATGGATTTTAATATGAGATGGAAAGCTTTTACGCTAGTCAGTCCGGCTTTCCAAACGGGTTGCTTTTACACTAGTTAGTCTGAGTTCCCAAAATAGTTATCTCATGAGATGGAAACCTTTTACCTAAGTTAGCCCGAGTTTCTAGAAGTAATCTCCCTATCCCGTAACTATGTGCCCACATAGGTCTTTAGCCAGTGGATCCACTTAAGCTAACAAACTAGTTCTACCTTAGGCAAGTAGGACACCTCTTTTTGGTGTGGGGCAGTACACCTGATTCCATGTAGCTCACATGGTCTTTGTCGGTTAAGGCTATTTCCCTACATGACAAGAATATGAATATGACAAAAACATGAACATGAACTATACTTATTACTTCTCAAGGACTTCTACTTAGTGTGAGTGGGGGTATGGGACTTCACTCATGCATTGCACAAATAGGCTTTCAAAGGGGTTATGGTGTGGTTTTCTTATGCTATGAAGATATATGAATTTATGCATGTATGATATGAATTGTTGCTAAGAGTGACTTTCCTTGTTACAAGTTAATGAACATGAATGTTTCCTTGTTTATGAGCATTGACTATGGATGAGGACAAGGTATGATATGTATGATTATGGTGGCCTAAAAGTGGTACTTAGTATTATGTAGGATTCTGGGATCTTGTCTATGCATTGCACAAGTATAGCTTAGGGTTTCTTATGAATTAGTTTGACTTATGTATTTACACTAATGTGCATGATGACTCTTAAAGTTGATAAAAATGCATGGTTTCAACTAAATTGTCCCTTTTTGCATGTTTTTAGGATTTTTATGCATGGCTTCCATACTTATTGTAATTTTGTACTAACCCATATTTTCTACATTTTTCTATAGGTGTAGGGCCCGGTTGTTGAGGTGTGTTTCCTTCTTGATCAAATCTTAGATTGACTATTCTCCATGCTTTCAGTGAGTACTCATGGTTCGAGGACAAGAGTTGTTCATTTCTAGTTTATTCCTGACATTCTCTTTTGGGACTATGTTGTAAAAGGGTTGTGACCCTTATTCATATTCGATTGTATTAGATGGTTTAATGAGACAATGTCTAGATTTCTATTTGGTTTTATGAAAAGGCTTCGATTGTAAAAAGTTTTTAATTCCGCATCATTTCTATTTCTTATGTGTATGATATGCTAAGGGCTTGTATAAGACCCCTTTGGGGTCGAGTATTCTGTGTTACATCTAGGGGGTACCCCTGGGTGGTGACAGTTTATCCCAAAATGTGCAAAGTCTTCTATTTTGTAGACAAATTGTTTGATTTTACATAGATTCCAGTTTCATGACGTACTATCATGTGCATATTTTTATTTTGAATCTCTTGTCCAAATTATTTTTTACTACATCACTTATTAGAACAAAGTATTCAAGAATTCATCTCACACATGGTTTTGAAAGTAAAAAAAGTTTAATTTCCTTTCAAAAATCAAGGAGGCTGTATGTGTCACTTTCTAAATTAGGATAAAAAATGTCATATCGGAAAAACACATTAGATATGTTAAGTGTATAAGTAAACAGTCCTTATACTTTAATGATGCATTTTAAAGTTGTGCGGGTCTTTGCCAATATAGGATAATATCACAAGTGAGTTAGGCGGTTACAGATGGTATATTAGAGTCACTTTTGTGTTAGTTGTATCGATGAGAGATATTGTTCAACTGAGTTAAGCAAAAATTAATCCTAATAAGGTGGGACAACATCTTTTCTAGGTCTTGCCAAATCTCCTGTTGTGGGGAAAATCACATACGGTGGGACAAACCTCAACAAGGAGATTTATTCCATAAGAGAGGTTGTTTGTGACACTCCTCCTTAGTAAGAAGTACATCAGAAAACACATGTAAGTAAGCATACCTTACACTTAGTGATGCATTTTAAAGTTTGGTTGGTCTAGATGCAAAACACGGGTTGGACCATTGTTTGGTTGGAAAAGTCAATGTAGAATTATCGACATATATTTTATAAGAGAGGGTTTATGTGACACCCCATCTTAGGATAAGAACTCTACGTCGACAAAACACAAAAGAGATACTAGGTATATAAGTAAGAAGTCAAAACACTGATCTAGTGATGTGTTTAAAGCCTTGTTATTCTAGGCCCACATCAAACAATATCACTAGCAGGTTGTAGGATGGAAAAAAGGTGGTGTAAATAATATTTTAAGGGATAAAAGAGTTATATTGGGGGATTTAATTAAATCAATTTGGGGGGATGATTCAGTTGTTGTCCCTTCGAGGTTTCATTTCATTTTCTCCTATGTTAGTGAATATTCATCTTAAAAGGAAAAAGTACGTTATCACAGGTGAAGTTTCTAGGTGCTTGTTTGCTAATTAATTTGCTATTCCATATCTTGTGTTTTGATTTTATTTTCATTTATAATTAATAACTGAAAAATTGAACAAAAATTTATAACAACCAAACCGATAACCGACCCATAAATACCCCTATCTACGACTATGAGCTCTTTTTGTATACTTCAGTTGTTCTATTCGAGCTCTTATCTCAATTTGTATTTTGCTAGCAGTACTTCTATATGTACATGAATATCCTTGAATATATTTGTAACGACCCGAATCTACACCCTGGACGTGGCCCGCACTCGAGAACCATTGCTGGTCCCCAAGCGAACCCCAATCCTGGTTGACTACAAGCAGAAGAATAACTTAAGCATACAAAAGCTTAAAAACAACTCAAGGAAGATACATATTGCAAACTACTCAACATTGTCTATCTATGAAGCCTCTTCTCTTAGATAAGGATATCGGGACAAGACCCACGGAATCTCAAACTACTAACAATAAGATAAAGGTGAAGTCCTCCGGAATATAAAAAGGCTCACCAAAGCTGACTAGAACACCCCATGACCTCAACGAAACGCATATTGATGATCCTGAGTAGATGTATTTGCATCATGAAGAGATGCAGGCCAAATGAATTAGTATATGGAATGTACGAGCATGTAAAGGGAATTCTAAAGTATAAACATAAGCTTGAACTGATGGAAAAGAAACATACTTACATCTTCTGAACTCACTCAACTTAACTCAACTCAAAGAAACACAGTTCAATTCAACTCAAGGAAACATAGTTCAACTCAACTCTGAGAAAATAGGGCTCAGCTCAATGATAAGATATTCAACTCAGTGAAATAAGGCTCAACTCAATAATAAGATATTCAACTCATTGAAATAAAGCTCAACTCAATAATAAGATATTCGACTCTAGGTACTCAACTCTTGATACTCAACTTAATATAAAGCAACAATACAAATGCAATATTTGAAAAGCTTTTAAAATAGCAGAAAGAAACTCATTGTATTGAAAAATACAATAGTGACTTAGTTTGTATGCAAGGATACAATATAAACTTTGCTTGTATATGAAAATACAAAGTAAACTCTGTGTATATAAGTATACAAAATATCCCTGTGGGATTTTCTCTAAACGACAACCATCACTATGAGTTATGTGATGATACAACATCTAACCCATGCTGCTAGAGTCGTCCTATAATTTCTCGGGGTATAGAACCTACTACTAAGTGGATCTACTAGTCTATGAAAAAAATATATTTAGGAAGCATCTATACAGTATAACCCTTTCTACCCACGTTGGCTACATGGTTTATGGGGGATGTGAGTTATCTAAACTCTCTCCCATATCGGTGCTCAATACAACTCCCAAAATATACTTAGCTCATTATGTTTTTAAAAAGACACTTCATCTTTCTGTGGTTTGAGATTATTACTCAAAAATATTTCTCTTAAAAGAGATGATACTCAAACTGCTCAAAACTCTTTTGGAAATCTCAGTTTCCTCTCATCATAAATGTAAAAACATTTACTCTTGGGAATACTTAGTTTCCATTTATCATTTTAAAGAAAAAATGAACTCAGCTCTACTCTTCCTCAACTTAGTGCTCAAGTCTTTAAAACAAGTTTTTAAAAAATTGTTAAAAGACTTCTTAAAATGGGTTTCATGCCTAATTATGGACGTGAACAACTCAATTCAAAGTTTTCAATAACCATGCATAGAATTCAATACTTGGAACTCAACAACTCCAGAACTCAAGGAGTCAATGATACTACTCATATGAAGAATGATCAACTCGGGGGATTCATGTGGAATTATGGGCATGAACTACTCAACTCAAAAGATTCTTGATACTTCTCATCTCAAGACTACTCGACTCATAGGGTTCATGCGGAATTATGGGCATGAACCACTCAGCTCAAGGACCTTCATGGGTAACATGTAGTAGTGCCATGATTAGGAATATAATCCCAAAAGTGTTAGGAACTCAATACTCAAGACTTAGAACTTGAAGATACTACTCATCTCAAAGATACTCAACTGATATAGTTCATGCGAAATTTATGGGCATGAACGACACAACTCGAGGCTCTAAAAAACAAGATCAAACTAATGTCTTCTCATTGTCATACTTACTTTCTCAAAAGTTAGCTCAAAATCAATAATTGATCTCAAAGGATTCACAACTGAACTCAAAGGCTCTCTTGAACTCTACTCTTAACTCTCTCTTGAATTTTAATAATGAATTCAAGAGTTATGATTCATAATGTGAAGGATCTCGTGATGATAATGTAGACTCATGAATACATTCTCCTCATTCTCATACTCACTTGCTTGAGTCCTGAAACAAGTTATTTGAAATTGTAGAAGACTCCTCAAAAAGACTCAAAGGGATTTTTTGAAAATGTTCGAAAGAACTGTCAAGACTTAACTCTTAACTCTACCATGAATTTAAATTATGAATTCAAGGTTATGATTGATTTCTAGGTGTTTGTAAGTAGTTTAGAGTAGTTAGAATCAAAAGGAAGTGAAAGTACACTTTAAAGGAACCCAAACGCGACAACCGACAGAAAAGAAGTGGGGGCAGGTGAACCTGGCGCTTTTATGGCGCGGGGTGCCAGCCTCAAACTTTAGAAACATAATTGTGACGCACTGCTGGGGCGACGCCCCAGCCCATCCCAGACAAATTTTGGTAAATTTCGTCTCTCGATTTCTAATCCTAAATCGCTTCTAACCGATTTCTTTTCTCAAGTTTTCCTTAGATTCAATTACCCAATGTAAGTACACAAGAATTTAATAAAAACAACTGTTAATCTCATCACTATTACCTCAAGAACTCATCAAACCCATCCTAATTCAAGAAAGAAAACAATACTTCAAAAACACTTATCGAGAAGTCAAATCCTTCAACTGTTGAGAAATAAATTACACTGAAAATAGCACGATTTCGCATGTGGGTGAACGAACCCAAAACTATGGAAACTTACATACCTCTTAGGGATCAAACCCATGGAGAAAATCCACAACAAAACTCAGGAACCGCGACGAACGCTTTGATCCTCTCCTCTTTTCTCTTCTTGAACTCTCAACTAAAACCCTAGATGTATATAAGGATTATAAAACTGAACCTAATCATTTTAGACCCCTAAAACCTTAGTAAAAATTAATTAAATCTTATTGGGTAAGGAAAAGAGCAAAATACCCCTCACTATTTTCGGGTAACTTTCCTTAATTGGACAGCTTAACTTCAGAAGGGTATATCTCACTCATCCTAACTCTAAACTTAGCAAACTCAGTGGCATTTGAAAGATAATTCAAAGACCTTTCATTTGATATCTTATGGCCACCTAACTAATCATTTGCTAAAAGTTATGGTCATTTGAAGTTGACCCAAAACTTAGAAGAACTTAGGAATGACTTGAATGAACTCTCTTTCGTACTCGACTAATATATCACAATGCTATACGTACTCTACCAATATATCACACTTCATATGACTTTTTACACCTACTTTATGACTACTTTATGACACATATGACTTTTTTATGACACACCATACTATACTTTATGACACATGTCCTACTATATTTACCTTATCCTTACATCCCTATACACCTATATTTACATTGTCACGTTGCTTTACTCAATTTAGTCAAAAACTTATCTTATTTTTTTATCTTGTCTGCATATCTTGATTGTCTTCTTTCACTCTAAATTGACATCTGGAATTATGTTATCTTCACCGTTACATTTTGAACATATGTGATCTGGGTATTTGTGTCCAATTAGCTTGCAATATCTTGTCAATAACTCTGCCGAAATAAATCCTGCTTTTAGTGCTCGTGTTGTAGGTCGTTCTTCTGGCTTAAGTAATGATAAAATCCATTTTTGGACTTCATCCATATCTGCTTTCCTTAGCTCCCTTGAATTGGAATAAATCATTAGTTGATCCCTTGCATAGTAGCTCCTTATAGCGTTTTCGTTTAAATAATTATTTGCTAGTTCTTGTATAATGGTTGATATGCCAATTATTCTCTTATTAGCATAAAAACTTGGTATCTCTATTTTACATATCTCTTCCTGTTGTCCGATGTCCTCGGGTATAATCATATCTTTAGTTAGTCCTATCTTGATAACCTGTATTGGAGGTTTTATTTCCTCGTTTTTCGTAGCGGAATTGGTAGTTGAGGAATTCATAGAAGTAGTAGTGTGATAGGTGGTAGTGTGGTAGGTGAGTAATTTATTTTAAAGATTTTATTATAATTTATTATAATATTCATGGTAAAATATAATAATATTTATTGTAATATTCTTCCGATAGTTGTTTTAATCTGAATATTTCATTAATATTATTTATAGTATATTCTAGATATAACATATCTTGGGTTCTTCGGTACATATATAAATTTTCCTCCATTAATTGTTCTTCTAGTTTTATATCTTCCATAGATTCTGCCTAATATTGTAAATATTCGTAGTTCATTTTAATCTGAATTTATTTCTAAATCGTACCATTCTATTCTTTCATTATCCAAATATAGATCTTGCAAATTTATTTCATACCATTCTTGATTTAATATA
>JAJOOR010009871.1:0-32417 GCA_036250505.1 Solanum acaule
TATAAAAAAAAAAAGTTTGTAAAAGTCACTATAAAGAAATTATCAGGAATTTTAGATATTATTTCCAACTTGAACTTTCACACTTGAGTGATAATTTTCTTTCATCACATGCAACAAAATTTATCTTATTATCTTCAATATAATCGAGGAATATTGTCTAGCATTTCTAAAAAATTGAGGCTCACATTCTCTTGATTTCAAAAAATATAACTAAATTTACATTTAAAAATTTAAACCTTTGAATTCTCACCAAAATGCATTATGCATGTTTATGTGTAGAGTTGTAACTACTAATGGAAAAAAACATATTAAACCAACAACCGTTACTTCCATAGCTCCATGTTAGTTTTCAATAAGCATTCGCTTCCTAATAATATATGTAATATCAACAACATAAAACATTGATAATCGTCACAAGTAAGTTAACATCTAATTTGATGTGTGTGATAAATTTTTTTTAAAATAAAATGTAAATTTTGATCCTAAGGAAAAAAATACACAACTAACAAAGTATTACCTTCAGAGCTCCATTATATTACTTTTCAATAAAAATATACTTTTTACATAGCAAAACAACATAAAACATTGATAATCATCATAAGTAAACTAATAACTAAGTAAGTAACTGCTCAAATCCAGAATAAGATTATAGTCTTAATAATGCAAAGAAAAGATAGGTGAAAATTAGAAGGAGATGAAAAAAACATATAAGGACAAAATTCTATGTATCTGAGCAAGAAATAATGGGAAGGGGGTATAAAAATGGTTTCTAGTCTTTATTAATTTTAATTTGGTGTAGGTGTGATTGTTTAATTATTGTCTTGGTAAAATTACAAATTACAATTGCAAACTAAAAGGAAGGAAATAAAATCTCTTCAGGTTGAGGCGTGAATATTTTGCTCTCTTTAAGGTGATTCAAGCCTATTGCAATATAAAAAATTCATGGGTCCAACATAATCTTCTTGGCTTGTCTCCTCCAAGATACAACAACTTATTCATAATGTGTACAAATCAACAAATTTTGGACAAGAGTTGAGTCCAAAACTCTATAAAAAGAAGACATTTCTTTAACTACTAATAAAAACTCTCTTTTTGACCAATTTTTATATACATTATATTTTTTTGTACACAAAATAAAGTAAGACTATCACTATTTATAGATGAGAAAGTCTACCTTACAAGAAATAAAAATAATATGGAAAAATTAATAAGGTAAATGAATAGTCTAAAATCTAAATGTTACATAAGATGGATAAAAAAGGCATATATTGCCATTAACGTGCAAAAATAATTGCTGCACAATTATGACTCTAAATGAGAGTTAACGTGCCAAAGTAATTACTGCACAATTATGAGAGAAATGTAACCTAAGACACTAAATATTGCACGTAAAAGACACTCTAAATGAGAGTAAATAAGGCATGCACCACTATGTTCTTAGCCATTACATAATTTATTTTGATAGTAAATGTAAATGTAAATGTAAAAAATGCTAATAATAAGGAAACAGAGTAACCATTTAAAAAGTTTTTTTGAACAAAAAATAAAAGAAAAAATTCAAAATTCTAAAAAAATAGATAAATAATAATAGAGGCCAATGAAGCATGCCACATCAGCGTATTTCTTTCCAGCTTTATATATAAAGTAATTACTGCACAATTATGAGAGAAATGTAACCTAAGACACTAAATATTGCACGTAAAAGACACTCTAAATGAGAGTAAATAAGGCATGCACCACTATGTTTTTAGCCGTTACATAATTTATTTTGATAGTAAATGGAAATGTAAATGTAAAAAATGCTAATAATAAGGAAAGAGAGTAACCATTTAAAAAGTTTTTTTGAACAAAAAATAAAAGAAAAAATTCAAAATTCTAAAAAAATAGATAAATAATAATAGAGGCCAATGAAGCATGCCACATCAGCGTATTTCTTTCCAGCTTTATATATAAAGTAATTACTGCACAATTATGAGAGAAATGTAACCTAAGACACTAAATATTGCACGTAAAAGACACTCTAAATGAGAGTAAATAAGGCATGCACCACTATGTTTTTAGCCGTTACATAATTTATTTTGATAGTAAATGGAAATGTAAATGTAAAAAATGCTAATAATAAGGAAAGAGAGTAACCATTTAAAAAGTTTTTTTGAACAAAAAATAAAAGAAAAAATTCAAAATTCTAAAAAAATAGATAAATAATAATAAAAGCCAATGAAGCATGCCACATCAGTGTATTTTTTTCCAGCTTTATATATTTATATAGATTATTGGTGTAGACAGTGAAATTTTATTTATAATTTGGAAAAAGCTCATAAATATTTTTTACCTATGTGAAAAGACTCATAAATACCCTTACATCCTCGATCTTTTTTTTTTGGCTTAAGAATATCTCTAGTCTATTGGAAATAACTCAATCTTTGTTTTTGGTTCAAGTATACCCCCTAACTCCTTCTACCTTTTAGTCTAAAAATATCATATGCCTTTGTAATTTATTTATATTTATGATTTTAATATCGATTATATTTTTACCATATAAAAATCTGTAATTATAGTATTTAAACTAAATAAACTTTTTGTTCTTTTTATCCTTTAAACTGTTTATGCCCAAAAGTTTGAGTTAAATATAATCTCATAAAGAATATTACTAGATCGGTTGTCAGATCTTTTCTCGGACTTCAAGCTGAGGATTCGAATCTTTGTAAGAACAACATATTTTTAAAGTCATGGGATGAAGACACTCTTATCTTTGATAATGACAATTGACTAGTCTCTAAATGCAGGCTTCCAATGCAATCACTAATGAATCCATCAACCAGCCACAACTACAGATAGCAAAATCAAGTTGATGATCTTCTAGCGAAGGAGGGTGATATGACTAAGTTTTTGAAAGACTTAGAATTTTGACAGTTAGTGGTTTGAGTAGACATATTAAGAACTATTTTTGTTAGGCATGATGTGGTAGACACAATTACTGAACTACCAATGGCAAATGCTCTATCTACTCTGTAATTTTGCGCATATATATGGCATTATTATCCAATTCAACAAAAAGAAGGGTGTGGAGGAAGGACGATAACTACTTTCATACCGCCAACCTTCAACCATCATTTCAAAACTATTCAAACCTTAGCTGCTTTTTAATAAAGAAATGAAATTTGAATAGATGTATCCATAATGAAAATATGGAAAAAAAATCAACACAATGTGTAAGAGTTTTACTATGCAGGAGTTCCGACAAAACTTTGACAATTTGAAGTTTATCAGTTCAAACTCTAAAAAATGATTCATTGAATAATGACTTCTTTTGAAGTTCATGGATAGTGTCATGGGATTTCACGTGTGCCTTCCCATTTACTCTGTTTACCAGAAAAAAAGTCTCTTTTTCTCTCACTCCCAATACTGAACGTAAGCTTCAATTCTATCTGATTATCCATTGGATTCAGTGTATTTTGTCTCTGTTTTAATGTGTTTGCTACTTGTTATTAGGAATATTTATTAATTCTTCTTATGTATCTGATTATCAAAGATGGTTTTATTTATTTGGGTATTTTCCACACTGAATGTGTAGATGATGTCAATAGGCTTTTCTCAATTTCTTGGTAGAAGAGATTTTGTGGGATAATGATTTCATGATCCAAATCAAGGAACCGAAATCATGTTTGAGAAATTCAGTGTTCCATCCATGTATGTCGCAATCCAGTCTGTTCTCTCTCTGTTTGCTAATGGTCGCCTAACTGGTACGCAGAAGAAAATATACTGCTTCTCTACTGTTTGATTTTAGCAAGTTACTAATTTCGTTTGTAATTTTTCAACCAGGCATTGTGCTTAATTCTGGCGATAGTGCGCGGACCCACACGGTCCCCATCTATGAGGGACATGCACTTCCTCATGCTATCTCGTGGTTAGGTCTTGGTGGTCCTGATATTACATATTATCTCACGAGAATTCTCTTCGAGGGTGGTTATGTATTTCATGGCACGATAAGAGAAAATGCTACTAGGCGTATGAAGGAGACAATTACTTGTGTAGTTATGTTGCACTGGATTTTGAAAAGGAGATTGAACAGGCAAAAAACAGATCTTCAGTTGAGAAGGCCTTTGAGCTTCCTTAGCTGGACAAGTCCTTAATATTGGTGCTGAGAGGTTCTGTTGTCCTGTAGTCCTATTCCAGCCATCATTGTTCGGGATGGGACCGATAGGAATCCATGAAAAAGTCTACAATTCAATCATGAAAAGCGATGTTGATATTAGGAAGGATTTATTTGCAAACATTGTGCTTAGGAAGCATCAGTAGTAAGAATGTATATGCCACTTATTAAATATTACCTAGATATTAAGGGTGTGTAATTAGGGTGCACTTTGAAGCAACCAAATAACAGCTGAAACAAATAAATTTTAACAAGTTAAACAATAATGTAGTGACCATGTTGCTTTGAAGTAATTTAAATAATCTCACCATGTCTTTTCTCTACCTAGTTACAGGAAATTACATCATTGATGTTGAAAATGATAGTCTTAGGATCCGTTTGCCCATGCGATATGGAATCATGATATGATATCATAATATGGAATCATGAGATGAAGTTGAAAATCATAATATGGACATGCGACATGGAATTTTCATGTTGTATATTTTCTCATAAACATAAGAATCTCATAAGTTGTAAAACTATTAAAATCTTGAGGAAACTTAAAGATATGCTATCCAATTAAAATACTACAAATATTATAATATTTTTATATAGTTAAAATCACTTAAATTTTAAAACATTTGAATAAAAATAATTATTTTGAGTTTTACTAATAATTTTAAAAATATTTTAATAATATTTACGATAATTTTATAAAGCATGCATAATAAAATTTGTTTATTCAATATAAGGTATTACAAAACTATCTGTTCTCCACTTAATTAATTGTTTCATCTAACTTTAATTGATCAAACTTTAATTCAATAAAAAAGATTGAACATAAATTGTAGTGTACTAGTCTTTAATATAATCCTCCCACATAGTACGGATAATCTTCTCATGTTGAATTTGCATTTCTCTATCATATGACTGAGAAGACAAACCAACATTGTTACTTTGAGCCATTTGTTGATCAATATCATTCGCAACTGTATTTTCATGTCCATAGACCATAACATTTCATCACCCTTTGGTATTATCGTAAATAATTATGTTACACTGTACAGGTTATGACAATTTTCACTTGTATGTCAATATCATGTGGTTCATGCCTTGTTTCACTTGTGTGCAATTGCACATTTTCAGTGCATTAATTTCGTGCTAAAATCAAACATATTGAAAGTAGTGATTATCAAACATACATCACCAATTTTGTCATTTTTCATATTAAATTGCTTTAAGCATTTTCATATGTAGCCGAAAGAGAAGTATTTTTTATTATGAAAAACCAAAAAAGTATTACTCCCTCCGTTTGTATTTATATTCACCAAATCAATTCTTACTTTATCATTTATATTCACCAAATTGAAAGCAATAATAAATTTTATGTTGGTGAGAATAATAAATTTTAAAAAGAAATGATGTGATTATTAATTTTATTTACATATGAAATAAATGTTTAGTAATTATAATGTGGGGTTGTTTTAACAAAATATAAACTTGTGGGTCAAGTTTTGTATTAAAAAAAATTCTCAAATTCCATATCATGATTTTTGGAGATTATGGTATTCCATCTCATGATATGAAATCATGCGATGGAATCAACATGAAATCGCATGTCCAAACACTGATTCCACCTCACGATTCCATATCGTGATATGGTATCCCATGGCCAAACGCCTACTTAAACTTTTGACCCCCCGCTTGCCTCATAGACAAATCTTTAAGGTAAAAAGTTAAAACTTGTTGAAGATATTCCAAAAAGTTCTATTTATGTTATATTAAATAAATTATTGAGTTATCAATATGGTTTGATTTATAAAAGTAAGTGATCGAAACTATGCATTGACACCTAGATTTAGCTTCACTCATCTAAAAGTGTCACGCCCCGAGACCCAACCCTAGACGTGACACGACACTCATACCCCCTAGGCTCGAGAGCACCAACCAGCCTGCTTAATACAGATAATCTAATACAAATACCAATGAGGAAAGTAAGGCCCATTCTAATCAACCTTCGAGAAAATTCAAAAGAAGAAAACGCATTCAACCTCTTAATTAGCAAACCGAATCCAACTAACCACAAGTCTACAAAATATCTACTAACAGAATAACAATATCTACACCGGGATATGGCCCCCGACATACCATGAAAATTAAAGGAAAGACTGATAAAAGAGAAGTCAACTTTCTGGAAGATGGAAAAAACACCAAAATGTTGATCAATATCCCTTAATGATCTACTGCTGTCCGAAACCACGAACATGTGTCTCCAATCCTACATCATGAAAAGATGTAGCTTTCGAGGACGGTCAGTACGACGAGTACTGGCATGCAACCTAGGAGAAAGGACAAACAATATACATATATAACATAACCATAAAGAAAAGACAAAATCATAAGTGCAGACCCAAAATATTTAGACAAAGAACTTTCAAAAATTATTAATTCTGAGTAAGGTAGTGTTTACTGACATAATGCGAACCACGAGCTGTATGGGTTTGGCCTCCGCCTGACTGAGAGCCCCAATCTATGTATTCCTCATGAATTTGAGAAATATAAAAATCTGGCGAACCAAACTCTCCCAAAGAAAAGCTGTAGAGGTTGCTCTGATTAACAACCTACCGTGGTCATCCATATTTCAGGACATGGACCTCCCACGTCGACAAATGTGGTTTTGTGTGATGAGACACAAGGACCTTACGAATTCTCGGTGATACTACCAAACTCTCTTTAAGCTCCCCAATTAAAACTTTTACAAGTTTTCATTTATTAAGAGTTATCTGAATAAGGCATATTCTTATTGGTATCATCATACCAAGACTTGCAAGCCATTGTAACCATGCCAATTTCATAGTTAGCCATTTAAAACTCTTAAACCGTCCTTTGAAAATCAGACTCATTTATGTTTAAACATTTCGTTCAATGCCAACATCCAAGTCTTTCCAAGTTATAAAAGAACATATAAAATGCAAAATCATTAGCATTTAACCGAGACAGAGAAGTACCATTTGTTCATCATTTAAATCAAAGCTTTTGAAGGACTCATAGATCTTCAAATTCAATATTTATAGGGGAAACCCTTTTCAAAATCATATGAAGAAATTCACCCATTCAAAACCAACAATCCAAATTTCGAAATCATAGTATAGTAATTTGAACACAATTAACAAGAGAGGAACATTTATGATCAATTTTCATGAACTCATCTCTCAACCCTTACCTCAATTTGTAATTTAGAAAATATGAATAATAAAATATAATATAAATCTTGTATGCGTAGTTTGAAGTAGAGAGTGTTCAAACATACCTTTTGATGAAGAACTTAGGAAAGTGACTTTGAGAATTTATAACCTTAGATTTTTTTTCTTGAAGTGTTAGGGAAGAAGACGAGACGCGTTTGACATACCTTATCAAATCTTCTAAAATATAGCTTTTGGGGAAAGTTGATAGTCATGTATTAGGGTTATGGAATGAGGAAAGAACTAAATCAACCCTCCTAAAACGTGAAAGGAAGAAAAGATTTAAATGATTTTGGAGCACGTGCGCGGTCGCATAGCTGGAGGCTACTTAGCGCAACCCTTACACTAACACTGACTTCCCCGCACGGCTGATTTCCACTTCGCGCGGTGAATTGTGCAGAATCTGTAGTACTCAGGAAAATAGGCATAACTTGTAGCACATAACTTGGAGTGACGAACGGTCGAACACATTGGGACAAGGGCTTCACAATCTTTCATTTTCTTGGTATTAGGCCATAAAATCTTAATACTCTAGGAATCCCTTATGACCTTAATTCACATCCAAAGATCTTCCCAAGGAAAGAAATTATTTTAATTACCTATTCAACATTAAAAATCATCAGATTTGGAGTCTATATGCATTCAAAGAATGACTAGGGTCATAATTTGAAAATTTGGAGCATTACAAAACGACTAAGAAAAAAGATAAAAATAGAATAAAAAAGAGGGTTAATTTTGTACGTAAGAAATGATTCGTGCTACATACAATAAAGAGATAAATGTCAACAATCACACCTAAATTATGCCCTTTTTTGAGTTTTATACCTAAACTATTGAGAATGTGAGTTTACTACGTAAACTAACTTGTTCAGGGGGGCCTGGTCCATAGATTGTCAAATTTGAAGTTTGTAGGTGACAAGATAAGTGATGCATACGCAAAAGGGAAGCAAACCAAGTCATCCTTCAAGCCAAAGAAGGGTGCCAGCACAACCCGACCATTAGAACTTTTGCACATGGACCTGTGAGAATCCAAAACAGAGGAGGAAAGAAGTATATCTTGGTGATAGTAGATGACTTCTCTAGGTTTACCTAGACCATGTTCCTGTGAACTAAGGATGAAACATTGGAGATTCTGATAATCTTTGCAAAGGAGACTCAGATGAAGCTAAAACACAAAATTGCAGGGATCAGTTCCGATCATGGTACCGAATTTGTAAATGCCCAAATCGAAGGGTTCACGCTGACCATGGAATAAATCAAATTTTCTCAGCTCCTAGAACCCCTCAGCAAAATGGAGTTGTTGAGAGGAAGAAAAGAACTCTGGTATATATTGAAAGAACAATGCTGATTGATTCAGATCATGTGAAGAACTTCTGGGTTGATGTAGTGAACACAACATATTATGTCACAAACATGTGTATCATCAGATCAATGCTCAAGAAGACACCTTATGAGTTGTTGAATGGAAGGAAGCCAATGCTCAGTTATTTGAAGGCCTTTGGCTGTAAATGCTTTGTACTAAATAATGAGAATGATGATCTTGGTAATTTTGATCCCAGAAGTGATGAAGGAGTCTTCATGGGCTATTCCTCAACAAGTAAGGCCTACAGAGTTTTCAACAAAAGAACACTGTGTGTGGAAGAAAGTGTTCATGTCAGTTGTGATCAATTAGGTGGAATGAACAATCTCGAAGACATGGATGAGTCAGAACTTGAAGAACTGCTGCAAATTTAAAGAGATAGTCTTACACATGAATTGGCTAAAGAAGAGGCTCCAGATGATGGAAATGTTACATACTCTATGAGAGGACCTGGTGCTTCCACTTCTCCAGATATTGCTAACAGAGAAGAGGCCAACGAAGAAGTTCCTGAAGTAGAAGAACAAGTTGCGGAACCCGATGAAGAGGTTACAAGGAAACTAGGGTGGAAACATCAATCCTCTCATCCCATGGATAATCTTGTCTCTCCCTTGGAGTCTGGAATACACACTAGATCAAAGACTAGAAATCTAGTTGTTTTTTCAGCTTTTATCTCCACTATTGGCCGAAAAACATTAAAGAAGCTCTAAAGGATGCTGATTGGGTCAACTCAATGCAGGAAGAACTTCACTAGTTTGAGAGGAGTAAAGTATGACACTTGGTCCCCAGACCCTTTAACAGAACGATTATTGGAACCAGGTGGGTCTTCAGAAACAAGCTAGATGAACATGGGGTTATCACAAGAAATAAGTCAATACTAGTTGTGCAGGGGTACAATCAAGAAGAGGGAATTAACTATGATGAAACATTTGCACTACTGGTAAGAATGGATGCAATCATAATACTAATTGCTTTTGCTACGTACATGGACTTCAAACTGTTCCAGATAGACGTCAAGAGCGCCTTTCTAAATGGTTACCTAAAAAAGGAAGTCTATGTCAAGCAGCCACTGAGGTTCGAAGATGTTGACTTACCTAATCATGTGTTGAAGTTAGACAAGGCCTTGTATGGACTGAAGCAAGCTTTTAGAGCTTGGCATGAACGACTGTCAAAGTTTCTTCTCGAGAATGACTTCAAGAGAGGAAAGACTGATAACACTCTATTCTTTAAGTCAAGAGGAATGAGCTCCTTATAGTGCAAGTATATGTGGATGATATAATCTTTGAAGCCACTTCAGACACACTTTGCAAATAATTTGTAGCACTGATGAGAAGTGAATTTGAAATGAGTATGATGAGGGAACTCAATTTCTTCTTAGGATTATAGATCAGACAGACTTCTCAGGGCACTTCAATCTGTCAAGAGAAATATATCAAAGAACTCCTCAAGAAGTTCAACATGCAAGAGTCTAAGATTATTGATACACCCATGAGAATGAGTACCAAACTCGACAGTGATGTATCTGCATAAATGTGAATGAAACTATGTATAGGGGAATCATTGGATCTCTTCTTTATCTAACTGCAAGCAAGCCAGATATTGTTTTTTTAGTGTATGGATATGTACGAGGTTTCAGGAAGCTTTGAAGGAATCTCACCTGAAGGCAGCAAAAAGAATTCTAAGATATTTAAAGGGTTCTGATGATCTGGTCCTATTCTACCCTTCTAGGGATTCTTTTAACCTAATTGGATATGCTGATGCTGACTATGCTGGTTTTTTGAGTGAAAGGAAGAGCACCTCAGGAATGGCTCACTTTCTAGGGTCATCTCTAATTTCATGGGGAACCAAGAAGAAAAACTCAGTAGCTTTGTCTACAGCTGAAACTGAGTATGTAGTTGTTGCTTCATGTTGTGCTCAACTCTTATGGATCAAACAACAACTTGAAGATTTTGGTGTCTTCACTTATGTAACTCCTATTATGTATGATAACACTAGTGCAATGAACATGGAAAAAAGTCCAGTTCAACATAAGAGGACCAAGTACATTGATGTGAGACATCATTTTCTTCGTGATAATGTTGAGAAAGGGAATGTGGTCATGAGGTTTTGGAAGATTGAGGATCAAGTAGCTGACATTTTCACCAAGGCACTAAGCAAAGATTCTTTCCTGAAGAATAGGTTGAGACTGGGGATCCACAAGCTAAATTAATTCTCTACACAATCCTTCAAGTGAACCTTACATTGGCTAAGTTTAGGGGGATATGTATCTATACTTGTTTTAGCTTGATGTATGAAGAATTCACAACTTGTACCTAACTGCAGGTACACACTCATCGCACTCTGGCTCAAGGGAAGACTCAGTCACACTGATCAGGGAAATTCATATGGCAAGGGACCATGTCCTCTATTAAGGTCAGTATCACTTTACTATGTTGAGTTATTACCTAACGGTCAAATTGCCACGTGTTATCATCGATTTTTTCATGTCAGTTACAAGCGTCTTTTCATCTTTAAAACCAAGAATCATTTCTATTTGGGGACCCGATACAAACACTATATAGGTCCTCCAGTTTCTCTCTATAATCTTCTCTGTTTCTTTTAAAAAAAAATTCTTTCTTTCTTCTTCACCACAATCTACTTCTTCTCAGTTATCAGAAATGTCCAATCACTCATCCAAAAATTCCATTCCCCTTGAAGTTGAAAACCCTAATTCGTTCCAGTTTTCAACCCCTCAAGTGGAATCTCTTCATTCTACTCCTGTGTGCGGGGTAGGCAAAATGGGTGAGTGTGAAACTCCTCAAATTGAATTAGTTACTTTATCTTCAGTAAATCCCACTGAAGTACTGCCTTTTTCTCCAACCCTTGTTTTGTCCTCGCTAAAAGGCTTAAATTTGGAAGCCCAATCAGTAATTAAGCCTGTTGGTGTGCCTCGTGATGATCCTGATGTCATTTCTCAACCATGGGTTGTGTCATCTATGATGTCAGAGCGGTTATTGAAGGGGATCTTCCTAAAGGAAAATGTATGTAATCAAATATTTTGGCGACTGGAGAAGAATGGGTGGCGCAAAGTCTGGCTACTCTAAAAGGAGACATTCAGCCTCCTTTCTCTGAGGATGAGTACAAAACATCAAATCTTGCAACTACTAGAAGCAAACCTGTTCTTGACAACACCCCTAAGGACTCAATATGCAGTGATTCATTCCACGAGGATGAGGCGAAGGAAAGCGAACATCACCTTGTTTGGAAGCGAAGAGGGATACGAGGAGCAAATGCTATTGTAAATCCACCTGAAGAAAGCAACAAACCAGGTGCTGTCCAAAAAGAAGTAGGGCACAACGAAATAGAAGAGGTTGAAAGAAAAATAAGAGAGAAAGGAAAGGGAATAGTGGTCGAGCCCTCATCAAAAGTAAACAGGAAATATATAATGCAAGGAGTTCAACAAAAACTTTTGGGGGATGCGATGGTAGCCAACAACACAAACTGCTAAAAAAGTTCTAAATTTGAATGCTTAGACTATAGAGTCGAGTGAGACTATATCTGAGGATGTTGCAATGGTTGTGGCAAAAAAGAGAAGAGAAGCAGAGGAACAAAGTGTGAAAGTTGCAAAGGTGATCAGGGGTAGCAGAAAATCACTAGTAAAAAGGGTCACCAGGAAAATGAAGACAGATTCCAAGTCCAAAATGGTTAAGGGACTAGGTCCTTCTACACGAAGAAATGAGGAAGACAATGAATTGACCAGAGGGGAACAAATTGAAGAACTTAAAAAATAAAAAGGTGCTCAATGGAAGAGTGTTTGATCTTGCCATTATTACTGAACCAGGGATGTGCAACCTGGTGGACTGTGTGGCCTTACAAGATTAGGAGCAGCTCTTTGAAAGTCCAGTGCCGGTCCTCCACGAACCTGAGGTATGGAAATTCTACTACCAGATGGTCCTACTTGAAGATGGATGAGTAAGTTCCAAAATTCGTGACATCGAGATAAATCTAAATGGAGAGATCTTGGGGATTATCTTGGATGTACCATGCGAGGGGATCAGGTCCGTGGCAGGCTGCGAGCCTTCTATGCATTACGTTCAACGGGCATTCAAGTATGAGAACATAAAGTGTGCTGGAGTTCTAAACAAATTTCTCAAGGGGGAGCATCATTTGTACTTTGAGTGTGTGAACAAGGTACTGTTGCCTCGATCACAGAAGCGAACCATTGCTTCCTCTGTAGATATCTTCCTGATGGATCAGTTGGAAACATTCGAGGCCATCATTCTTCCTGGTATCATTCTTGAGCATTTACATAGGATCATGATTGTGATAAACGATAAGCACGGGATAACCTATGGTTATTTGCTAAACCGGGTGTTCGATCACTTTAGTGTGCCTTTAGGAAAGGGAATACCTGGTACTATCAAGCAAACCTTCTCAATGGTCACCCTTATCAAATGTGAGTGTGTAGAGGGAAGGATCAAGGCTAAGTCCCAAGTTTCTGACCTTCTTGAGAAACATGAAGCTTTCGAAAGGGAAATGGAGATTTTGCAGTCATTTTGGGTGACAAAGAGGTTGAAATTGCACTACTAAAAGCCTTGCTTCAATAGGCTCAATCTCAAGGACCAAGTACCGGTACGAATGACAAAGAAGAAGTCACCAGGTTGAGAGACGACAATGCTAGACTATCTGAGTCAAATGCCTCTTCAAAATAGGAAGTAAAGTCTCTCACCAAGCAGCTCTCTCCGGCTCATGCTGATGAGAATAGGCGCATGAACATTCTTCTAGAGTCCTTTTCCCCTCGTCCCCCTCCGTCCTAAAGTGTCATTTTACTTTCCCCCCATGTTGTTGATTCCCATTGAACTCAAAGTGGCAGTCAGTGTTCTGTATTCCTTAATAGTTAGTATTAGAGTACTTTGATTTTTGCTAATATATTACTCTGTTATTGTGTCATTCTGTCTTTCCTACCTAGCATATTTGCTTATCTATTATGTTGTCTATGGTTCTGAATTCTGTACTCTCTTGCTTCACACTTGTGTATGTTTACTGCCTCCATTTTCAATGATGTCAAAAGGGGGAATATATATTGTTGTGATTGTATCATTACTGCTTGTTGCAGACAGGGGGAATGGTGTTGCAGACAGGGCAGACAGGGGGAATGGTGATAGGGGGAATGAACTCATTTTTGAATGAATACTCTCTGTATTATATGTTTGTTTGTCATCATCAAAAAGGGAGAAAATGTTGGATTACAGGTGTTTGGATTATAGTCATAAACACAAGGACCGAGTCCCTGCGAGAGTGCTCTTGTCGAAATCTGTAGTGTTGTACAACTGTAAAGCTATCATGTCAGGTGGTTGGTGAGAATGGCAGCATACTGCACCAATGGGAGTGGACGAGGTCGGTTGTTCAGTGGTTAATAACCTTATTGGTGGTTGATATATGCAAGACAACAAACAACATATTATTCATTCAGAAAAAATGAGCAAAATATCTTTTTGAGAACTCAAGCACAAAAGGAACACACACTACAAGGGACCTAATAGATGAATAAAAATCCTTCTTGAAGTGTAGTTGTTTAAGAGTGTGTGTAAGGTGCTAAACTTGCAGGATTCGTTTCACTTGTGAAAAGAAATGTATCAAAATCTTTGTGTGTATTGTTATGGGAACATTATTATAGTTAACTTTGTGTCTTACGTTTTGAAGTCTATACTAATTAAGAAGTAGTTAATATAGTGGGCAATGTCTGCATTGCTTTGGCTCAGTAAGTAATAGGGTTATTACTTAGTGTGAGAGTAGGAGATTAATCTTATTATTGTATTTGGACTCTGTTTCACTATTAACGTGTGTTAGTGGAAGTAGTTGAAAATCCTGTGTAACAGGTCGTAGTTTTACTCCCTTGAGCAAGGAGGTTTCCACGTAAAATCTCTTGTTCTTATTATTGTATTTTTTACTTTCATTGTCTATCTATACGTTCTACCTGGTACTATTCCACATTGGTGGATGCACTTGGTTTTTCAAGGTTCAAGGCTCGGGTCTTATGTAATGGCTGGGTCCGGGTGAGATCAAGTCCCAAGTCAGGATTGGGATGGGTCTTGGGTCGATCGAGTTAGGGTTGGGGATAAAGTCCCTATTCAAGGTTGGGGTTGGGTCACATCTTCGGTCAAGTTGCATCTTGTGTTTCAGTCGGTTGGGTTTTATCGGGTAATGGTCGGAGTTGTGGGTTGGAAATAGGCTACCCTCCACAAATAGTGGGGGAGGGGTGGATCTGAGTAAAGGGTGACCCCTACCCATTTTAAATTGCTCATATTTGCTCAATTTACCCATTTGACACCTCAAAATTATATGTTAATTTTCCAGGAAAAAAAAAACATTTAGAAGGTAAGGGCTCCACTTATTTCAAATTCAAGTTATGTAGCGATGATGATTTGTGTAATTTTTAGTTTTCTTTCTCTGTACGTAAATCTGATGGATTGATTCTTGTATAAGCCTAAAAAAGTCATCTATTTTTTTCCTATAAAGGTGCATATGCTTCTATACATCGGATTCGGTGTTTAATTCGTTATAGAATATGATTTCATTGTGATTGATTTTAGATTCAGTTCTAGACTTGAGTATTTATATCTCAAAATTGGTTTAAATTCTACTAATACTCAGCATATTGCTCTTTTTCTCTTCACTGGCTAGAAATTACTCTTTCTTGTGATTTCAACTAGAAATATGAAAATCATATCAAACTAATAAAGGGAGATATTTCTCACGGACTAGTACAAATAGTTTTTAGAAGTCCTTACAAGATGGCTTATGGGATAGATATTCAAACACTTGTTATCGACAACGGAATTGCACGATCCAAGGTTAGTAAGAACAAACCTCTTGCAATTTCAGCTTTATTCATTGTGTTGCTCTTTAATGGATATTCAAACACTTGTTTCTTTAGGTTGGGTTTGTTGGGGATGATGCTCCAAAGGCTGTTTTTGAAAGTATAGTTGGTGTTCCTCGTTATACTGGCCTCATGCTTGGTATGGAACAAAAAAATGCATATTTCGGTCATGAAGCTTAGCATAAAAGAGGTATTTTGATTCTGAAATATCCAATTGAACATGGCATGGTAAAAAAAAACTGGATCATATAGAGAAAATCTGGCATCACATATTTTACAATGAATTTCGTGTTGCTCTCGAGGAGCATCCCATTCTTCTAACGGAAGTACCACTTAACTCCAAAGTAAACCAGGAGAAAATGACCGAAATCGTGTTTGAGAAATTCAGTGTTCCATCTATGTATGTTGCAATCCAGTTGTTCTCTCTCTGTTCACTAATGGTCACCTATTTGGTAAGCAGAAGAGAAGAAATACTGGTTCTCTACTACTTAATATTATCCATTCACTAGTTTCCTTTCTTATTTTACAACTAGGCATTTTGCTTAATTCTGGTGATGGTTTGACCCACACGGTCCCCATCTATAAGGAACATGCACTTCCCCATGCTATCTCATGGTTAGGTATTGGTGGTCGTGATCTTACAGATTATTTGTCAGAGCTTATTGAAAAAAAAGGTTTTGCATGTAACACAGTGGTAGAAGAAAATATTACTAAGCATATGAAAGACACAATTACTTATGTTGCATTGGATTCTGAACAAGAGATTGAGAAGGCAAAAAATAGATCTTCAGTTGAGAAGGGCTTTGAGCTTCCTGATGGACAAATCTTTTATATTGGTGCTGGGAGTTTCCATTGTCCCAAAATCCTATTTCAGCCATCATTGGTCGGAAAGGGACTGACAAGAATCCACGAAAAAGTCTACAATTCAATCATGAAAAGTGATGTTGATATTAGGAAGGCTTTATTTGCAAACATTGTGCTTAGTGGTGGCTCATCTATGTTTTCTATCTTAGAAGAACGTATGAGCAAGGAAATCACTTCTCTTGCTCCAAGGGGCATGAAGATCGAGGCGATTGCACCACCTGAGAGGAAGTACAACACCTGGATATAAGGATCAATTCTAGGTTCCTTCAATACTTTCAAAAGAGTTAGTTTCTCCTTACTTTATTTGACTAATCGATAAATCAATATTTCAAGTCTTAGTCTCGAATGATTGGTTCTAACTATGAATGTTGATCTTGGGAATATTTATATGTCAGATTATTATGAATTAATCATCTTTAACATGAATTTAAGGACATACGCTAATCTAATTTACCCATTTTGAGTTAGAATTACGATTACTGCACACTAATATACATGAGTTGCTATTTAGCAGGGATCTTAAAGGAAGTGATTGAGAAAGAGAACAACGGAAGAAAGGAGTGGCAACCGAGGCTCACGAAAAAGCTTGGCACAGTGCCCCAGCCTTTGTGGCGCACTAGAGGCGCGTGCCCCAGACCAAAAGTTCAGAAGCGTCATTTTGGCGCACTGGTAGCACGACGCCCAGCTTGCCAGGCATGATTTTAGCGTGATGCCCTAAGGATTGACGGACGTTTTGGCGAAATTGGTTTAATTATGATTCCTTTTTGGGCTAGAATTGGAAATTATTTTCCTAAACTCTATAAATAGGACCCTAGGGTTATTTTGTAGAGGTTCGATTTCTTTTTGGTGTGCAAGAGCAAGGATTAAAGTTTTGTAATAGGTTTCGATTCTCCAACACTTCTTTAATTTTGGAAATCACATGAACAATACTATTTTGAGGTTTTTGAACATTATGAGTGGCTAAACGCCCTTGTTCTGGGGCTGTAGCTACGAGTGATTGTTGTGTGTTAATGGTTTTGAATTAATTCATGTTTATCACTTTTAAGTTACTTCTATGTTCTTGTTTTAGTATTTCTTGACTGATCATCATAGAGATAAATCTCCTCTCTATTCTTAAAATCAGGAAACACTAAGGTAGATAGACCAAAGAATATGGAAAGCTTGATCTTCCATTAAGTTGAGTTGATTTGTGTTTAGGAGTGACGCTCGGACGAACACCTATCTTGGTTATAAAACACGATGAAATATAAATGCTCGCCAATTAGGACTGCCTATCCTCGCTCAACAATGTATTAAGACAGCTAATTGGAGTAGGCGATTAGAGGTCGGGAGACCATGATCATATAATAAACCTTGTAAATCAGTAACTTGATAACCTAAATTAGTTCATTACTTGAGATACGATACATGAAATCAATGCATGCTGCAGCCCTGGAATTGTGTCTTACTTGCTTATAACATCATTTTGAAGTGGTTCACACTAGATTTTTTTTAATGCATTAGTCGTAGTAGTAATAAACAACATTCAAACTATTTTAAAGTTACTCTTGTTGAATTGTGGAATTAAGTTAGAAAATATAAGTTGATAATAAGTCTCTTGTGAATGATAATTCGTTTCTAAATGAAACTATATTACTTGCGTGACCGTGTCCACTTGCGTGTGCAATTGGGACCAACAAGTTTTTGGCGCCACTGCTGGGGACTTAGGAATTAATTTATATTTAATTTTTTAAGTCTACAATTAGATTGTTCAATTGTTAATAACTTGATCTTAGATGTTTTGTATTGTAGACACTCAATTCTTTAAGTCTGGCCCGAAAAGGTGATCTTGTTGACCCAGACAACGAACCTGAAAGATCACTACGACTACGAAGAAAGCTGGCGAATCAAGGACGTCAGCAAGAAGTGGAACTGGGTCTCCCAGAAAATATTGAGGGTGACCGAGTAGAAAACATGAACAACGAAGGACAAGAGGTACCCCCAGTTATATCGGCAAGACTAGTCCGTCATGTGGCAGTCCTACTCACAACCAATGTGGCGTCAAGTATAAGAATGCCACCAACGGGTGTCAGATTTGAGCTTAAACAGAACATGGTGCAACTCATCCATGCTGTGGGGTAATTCACCAGTCTCCCTCACGAGGATCCCCAAGTGCTAAATATGTTAAAGAACACAATATCTTTGTGAACTTAAAGCATGAGATAGCAGCATTCATCTTTAATATGAATAAAATTCATTCCATATAAGGAACTTTCTAGAGATAAGCGAATACATATATCCCGAATGGGGTTTCATCGGATTATGTGAGGTTGAATCTTTTTCCACAGTCATTATTGGGAGCAGCCAGGCAGTGGTTAGATACAGAGCCACCAAATTATATCACTACATGGGATTATTTAGCGAATTGAGTCGATTCTTTCCATCAGGCAAAACTGCAAGGCCGAGGAGTGAAATATTGAGCTTTAAGCAGAAAAATGGTGAAGATTTGTACCAAGCATGGGTCGATTCAAGTAATTGTTGAATTCTTGTCGATGTCACTACCCGAGTCTACACCCTGGACATAGTTGGCACTCGAGAACCATTGCTAGTCCCCAAGCGTACCCTCATCCTGGCTGACTACAAGCAGAAGACTAACTCAAGCATAAAAAAGCTTAAAACTGAAATAAATTCAATAACTCAAATACTCAACTTTAAAATATTCTGAACAATTCTCAATAGATGAGCTCATAGTTTGTAAAACAACTCAAAGAATATACATACTGAAACTACTCAACTTTGTCTATCTATGAAGCCTCTACAATTACAAAAAGATATCGGGACAAGATCCACGACATCTCAAAACTACTAACTGTAGGGTAAAGGTGAAATCATCTAGAATATAAGAAGGCTCACCAAAGCTTAGTGGAACTACAAGTGGCATAAAAAAGCTTATGTTGATGACCCTGAATACCTGTATCTGCATCATAAAACGATGCAGGCCAAATGGCATCAGTACATTAAATGTACAAGCATTTAAGGGGAATTCTAAAGCATAAACATAAGCTTGAACTGATGGAAAGGAAACATACTTACCTCTTCTCAACTCACTCAACTCAACTCAACTCAACTCAACTCAACTCAATGAAACATAGTTCAACTCAACTCAAAGAAATAGGGCTCAACTCAATAATAAGATACTCAACTCTGCGAAATTAGGCTCAACTCAACAATAATATACTCAACTCTATGAAACATAGTTCAACTCAACTTGGAGAAATATAGTTCAACTCAACTCAGAGAAATAAGGCTCAACTCAACAATAAGATACTCAACTCAGTAGTAAGATACTCAACTCAGTGAAACATAGTTCAACTCAACTCAGAGAAATAGGGCTCAAGTAAACAATAAGGTACTCAATTATGACTCAAGATACTCAACTCAAACTCAAGATACTCGGCAATAATAAAAGATGCAATATCTGGAAAGCTCTTAAAACAATAGATAATAACTCAGTTGTATGCAAAAATACAATAACAACTCAATTGTATGAAAATATAATAATAACTCTGTTTGTCTATAAAAATACAAAGTAACTCTGTGGGAGATTCTCTAACCGACAACCATCAGTATGAGCTATGTGATGATACAACCTCTAGCCCACACTGCTAGAACTGTCCTATACTTTACCAGGGTATAGAACCTACTAATAAGTGGATACACTAATCAATAAAGATTTATCTAAAAAGTATGATCCTTTACCCATGTTGGCATACATGGTTTATGGGGGCTGTGAGTTGTTTGAACTCTCCTCCATATCAGTGCTCAATACTACTCTCAATAATATATACTCATGCTCAATTTTTAAAAACATAACTCTTCCTCAGGTTTGAGATAATTTCTCAAACTACCCTCTTAAAAGAGGTAACTGCTCTTGAAATATCTTTTAAACTCATAACTCATTTAGAAATCTCAGTTTCTCTTTTATCAATGTAAAAATTGATACATCTGGTAATACAAAATCCCTTTATACTCTTACTCAATTCATACTTAAAAATTCTTTCTCAAAAACATATAAAAATCATATTTTAATATGATCATTGATGACTCGGGAAGTCATACTGCATAAATATCGATGGTATACCTAGATACCATACTGCTTAAACATTGATGACATAACTAAGTATGATACTACTTAAACATTGATGACATAACTAGATACCATACTGCTCATACATTGATGGCATACTCAATTGTCATACTAATCATGTTTTAGATACTCTTTTCTCAAAACTCATCTTTACTTTCTCAAAACTCAGTTTAAGAACTCAAGTGTTAGCTTTAAAACGCTTTTCAAAATTTATAACTCAAAATAGGGTTATGCTGAAATATAGACATGAACAAATCAACTCAAGAATCTCAATAACAATATAGAAGATCAATAATTAGGAAAATAATTTTAAAAAGATTCAGGAACTCAAGAACTCAAAATCAACTTATCTCAAGAATACTCAAATCTAGGGAAAGACTCCTAGATTTCTCTTTTACTGATTTGAAAGTTGTAGGGCGTGAGGACGAACTAGTGCAACACTATGATAGCCTTACATACCTCTTAGGATAAAATCCTTGGCGAAATCCCTTGAAGAATCGCAAAAATCTTGAACGCTTTTCCTTTTCTCCTCATTTCCTCTTCTTGAACTCCTCACAAAACTCTAGGCGTAATTTATGAATAACTAAAACTTATTCCAATCACTTTAGACTCCTAAAACCTTACCAAAAATGCATAAATCTGATTGGGTAAGTAAAAGACCAAAATACCCCTCATATTTTTGGGTAACTTTCCTTAACTGGACAACCTGACTTCAAATGGGCATATCTCCCTCATACGAGCTCGAAAATTAGCAAACTCGGCGGTGTTGGAAAGAGTATCCCAAAAATTTTCATTAGATATCTTATGAGTCTCCTAACTCATCTTGTCCTAAAAGTTATGGTCGTTTGAAGTTGACCCAAAACATAAAAGAAACTAAGAATGACTTGAAGGAATTCATTTTAGTTCTTTTTGGAACTTAAGGTGCTACATCTAGCGACCCTAAAACTTAAGAAAAATTTAAATTCCTTGGTAAAATCTTACTCACAACGAATAATGGTTCGAGGCTTAGCTCAAAAAAGTTTCGTGGTGTTACAGTCTACATCACTACCAGTCTAATGAGGACTTGCTCATACTTTCTTTGAATGTATTTAGTATAATGCACAAGTACTTCTTAATAGTGCAGCAGGTGGACAAGGTTTAGCAAAGACCCATGGGGAGCTATTTGACCTCCTAGACAGACTCTCGGAAGGAAACCCCCAATGGAATGGGGAAGTACCAAGGACAATGACACAAAAGGCTGCAGGAATTCTAGATGTGGATCAAGCTACTGTGATAAACGCAAAACTAGATGCAATGAACCATAACATAACCATACAGTTCAAACAAATTGCACTAAATCAATCACCGATAAATGTTGTACAACAATCAGCAGTTTGGTGTAGAGTATGTGGTAGTGGAGCACATGAAACTGAATTTTGTGATGCAAATCTGGACTCCGTGAATTTTGTGGGCAATGCGCAAAGTGGTGGAGGTTCATAGGGTTTTGGCAATACTTATAACTCCAGTTGGAGAAACCATCCTAACTTCTCATGGGGTGGAAATGAAAACCAGAACCAAAACCAAGCGCAAGGGTCTAACTAATATCGAGCACAAGTAATAGGGAAACAATATCAAAATACTAACCAAGGCAGAAATCCAAGTGCACAGAAAGGGGGAATGACTAATGAAGAGTTGTTTTAAAAGATGATGGCAGAAATCGGTAAGAACAGTGTTGAGAATACCAAGATGAATGCAAGGATAGATAAGTAGGATGAGAGCATGAGGAACATCCAAATGTCACAGATAAGTTTGGAAAAACAAGTTGTGCAAATAGCTAATTTGCTCAATTTGCATCCGCAAGGAGGTTTGCTTGGTGAAACTGAGCCCAACCCTAAGCAATTGAATGCGCTGAGTACCAGAAGTGGGCTACAACTAGAGGAAATAGCTCCAAAGAAGAGAGACACTGAGGTAGTGAGAGGAGAAAAGAAGCAAGAAGAGGTGGTAAAGAACTCCAATGTTGAGAAGAGTGTTCCTCAAGTGAAATCACCTTCTCCTTTGCCACAAAGGTTTAGAAAGTAGGATGAATGCTTTGGTAAGTTTCTCCCTCTTATTAAACATGTTCACAATAACCTGCCTTTGGTTGATATTTTGCAGGGAATTCCTAAGTATGCCAAGTATGTTAAAGAGATAGTGGCAAACAAGAGGAGGCTGGCGGAGTATGAAATGGTAACACTTACTGAGGAGTGCAGTTCTCAAATTCAAAATAGAGTACCCAAAAAGTTAAAAGGTTCGGGAACTTCACTATGCAAATTACAATTGGAAAAAGTGTCCATGCACAGGGTTTATGTGATTTGAGTGCTAGAATTAATCTCATGTTGGCATCTTTATACAAGAAACTTGGGTTAGGGAGTCCAAAATCAACCACTGTCATTATACAACTTGCGGATAGATCCATTTCTAGGCCAGAAGGGGTAGTAGAAGATGTATTGGTGCAAGTGGGATCGTTGATATTTCCGGTGGACTTTGTAGTCTTAAATTTCAAGTCTGATTCGGAAGTTCCATTTATTTTGGGGCGTCCTTTATTGTCCACGGGGCGAGCATTGATTGATGTAGCAGTTGGGTAGTTGACTATGAGGGCACATGATAAGGTTGAAGTATTTGACGTCTATGGTGCCTTGAAATTGCTTTTCGTCTATGAAGAGTTGTTCACCATTACTATTGTAGATCTAGCAGTAGAGTCACATTTCATTGCTTCTAAGGATACCATTGAAAGAATTTCAGTGGGACATGACATAGATGGAGATAATGAAGCTCAAGAGATAGCGGCTTGTCCTTATTTGGAGGTATTGAGAACACACAGAGGTATGGGGGGATCATTGGATTGCGAATTTATTGCCTCCACCCAAACCTTCAATTGAAGAAGCCTCTAAGTTGGAGTTGAAATCTTTGCCTGCTCACCTAAGGTATGCGTATTTGGGTAACAATGAAACTTTACCTGTAATACTTTCTGCAGAATTATCTGTAACACAGGTTGATGGGGCACTGAGAATCTTAAAGTGAAGGAATAAAGCTATTGGGTGGCAGATGGCTGATATCCATGGTATTAGTCCAGCGTTATGTATGCACAAAATCTATATGGAGAAGGATCACAAGCCAAGTGCACAAGATCAACGTAGAATGAATCCCTTGATGAAATAATTGGTGAGAAAGGAAGTAATACAGTGGTTAGATGTTGGAATCGTATACCTAATTTATGACAATGGTGAAGAACGATAAAAATGAGTTGATTCCTACTAGAACCGCCACCGGATGGAGAATTTGCATGGATTACCGGAAGCTAAATGAGGCCACACGAAAGGATCATTATCCTGTCCCTTTCATTGATCAGATGCTTGACCATTTAGTAGGGGAGGAGTACATAGCTTCTTATATGGGTATTCCGAATATAGTAAGATTTTGATTGCATCCGAAGATCAAAAGAAGACCACATTCACTTGTCCTTATGATGCATTCAAACACCTGTCATTTGGACTTTGCATTGTGCCGTCGACTTTTCAAAGGTGCATGATGGCCATTTTTCATAATATGGTGGAGGACTTTGTAGAGGTGTTCATGGATGATTTCTCTGTCTTTGGGAAATCTTTTGAGGTATATCTCCGAAACCTTGATAAAGTACTTGCTCGATGTGAAGATAAAAAATTAGTGCTCAACTAGGAGAAATGTCACTTCTTGGTTCGAGAAGGCATAGTATGTGGTCACAAGGTGTCAAAGAATGGACTAGAAATGGATAAAGCCAAGTGGAAGTGATTGAAAAATTTCCCCCTCCTATCTATGTAAAAAGAATGCGAAGTTTTCTTGGGCACACAAGTTTCTACCAGCAATTCATCAAAGATTTTTCCAAGATTGCAAGACGTATGTGCAGTCTCTTGGAGAAGGAGGTGAAATTTGAGTTTGATGAGATGTGTTTGAAGGTGTTTGAGGTGTTGAAGCGGAACTTAATTGAAGCTCCAATGTTGATTACTCCTAACTGGATTTACTATTTGAACTCATGTGTGATGCGAGTGATGTAGCAGTGGGTGCATTATTGGGACAAAGAAAAGAGAAAGTGTTCCATTCAATTTACTATGCTAGTAAGACCCTTGATTCTACTCAAGCTAATAACACAGTGACTGAGAAGGAGATGCTGCCTCTAGTATTCGCCTTCAACAAGTTCAGATCATATTTGGTAAGTACCAAGGTGATTGTTTGTACTGACCATGCAACTAAGGTATCTATTCAACAAGAAGGATGCTAAACCAAGGCTGATTTGGTGGATATTGCTTCTCCAAGAATTTGACCTTGAGATCAAAGACCGAAAGGGTACTAAGAACCAAATAACTGATCATTTGTCCAGGTTAGAAGATTTCTCCCACGTACATGAAGGGGAACAAATCCAAGAAGAGTTTCCGGATGAACTATTGATGGCATTGGATATCTCTCAAGTGCCATGGTATGTTGATATAATGAATCTGTTAGTGAGCGGAGAGTACCCTCCAGATGCAACCACCTAACAAAAGAAGAAGCTAACTCACAATTCTAACTTCTACATCTGGGATGAACCATTCTTGTTCAAACAAGGAGTGGATCGGGTGGTGCAGTGACGCCAGAATATATATTTTTAATCATTATTTGCCTCACATTTATTATTTATATCTGTCCATTTTTAGCATGGATTTTATGAATTGTGCTAAATAGTGTATTTTATATGTAGGAGTAAATTGGTGTAAAGTTGAAGAAGTTTGAAGCTAAAACGAATTAAATATAGAAGGTTGAAGAAGGAAATCAAGCAGGTAGCTTAATGTATTAAACTTTATAAAATAATATATATGTTGGTAGAAGTAAAACATTGAAATTGGAATTGGAATGAAGTTTGCCACGTGGCAATCTCTAAAGGCACTGCCCAATTGATGCAAGGCGGTGCAAAATCGAATTGTCGAAGTGGTTACACAGAATACGCGGACAAGGAGGAATCCAATTTCATTAAGGTTTTGGATCCTAATTTGTTTTGGACTCAATTATTTTATTTAGGGTTTCCTACATCTATAAATAGTCCATAAGAATAATTATTAGAGGAGGAGGACGAATGTAGAAAATAACTTTTGATTTAGGGTTTTATCTTTTATTTATTTTACATCTTTTCTTTGAATGATGGGTTGTAATTGCTCTATGTCTATGTGGAGTTAAACTTCTCATTCTTGGATTATATTTACTTACAATATGATTGTTTAGTGATTTTGATTCAGCATGATTTGTTTAGTTATTTTGATTCAGCATGATTTGTTTATCATATTAGTTGTTCTTATATTCTTGTGATTACTATTTTGATGCTTGATCACCATTGAAATAAATGTATTGTCCGAATTGAACTCGTGAGAGGAATAAGAGGATAGAACGTGGAATATAAGGAACATGATTTTCTCTTAATAATTTGGGTTAATTTGTATCTAGGATAGGGATATACCTAGAAACCATGCTTGGTCGCTATATAGGAAGAAATCGTAATGCTCGGTACTTGGTCCAACCTATCCCCCCTTAACGATGTAGTTAGGTTGTCATTTATCGTAGGTGATTAGAGGTCGGGAGACCTTGATCATACATTTAACCCTGTGAATCAATAATTAGATAATCAAATAAGTTGATGAAATTGATGCTAAACATGATTGTTAGTTAAATTATAATCCTAGATCAATTCATTCATTGTTGTGTAAACATCTATCTTTTCTTAGTTAATTACTTTTTCTAGTTATTTTATCTTCATTTTTAGTTTAGTTCATATATTCATCTTTTGACATCCTCCCCTTAAATAAATAATTAGAATTAATATAATTTAGTAAGAATAATTAATTGACAAGTCCTTTGGGTTCGAAAATCCAGTTCTTTTAAGAGCCACTATATTACTTGTGTGACCGCGTACACTTGCATGTGCAATTGGAAGCAACAAGTTTTTGGCGCCGCTGCCGGGGGCTTTGAAATTAATAGTTTTTCTAGGTTAAACTTTTTCTTTTTATTTATTTAATTTTTTTATAAAAAAAGAAAAAAAAATTAAAAGAAAAAATAATAATTTCTTATTATTTTATTTTATTAGTGTCACTTTTTTTTTTATCTTGTTTTTGCATATTAGGGGAAGTCTGAGTACCCAAGAATTTGAAGCAAAGGAGCACGTTTGAGCTTAAGTGTGGGGTGACGACCCTTGATGAAAATTAAGAGAACATGCTACCATCTAGGCCTAAAGGCCTCAGGGAGTTTTTCTAACCCTTGTTTTAAATTTTATTTGATGCTTTGGGAACATAGCATCTTTTTAAGTGTGGGCTGGAGGAATGATTCCTAGTTTTTAATGTTTTATTGAGTCTTTTTTTTTAGGATGGGTTCCTTGGCTATTGTTTTCGGTTCTTTTCCTGAGGATAGTCCCTTTGAACCGAGTGTCTTTTATTTTTTTAGGAAGTAAATTTGATTTTTATTATTTTTGGAGAGAAAAGAAAAGACCCTTTTGAGTTTTGTGATACTTACTAGTTGGGCCTAATTTTAGTAGTGCTTTCTTGTGAATGCTTGATTGCTAGTGAAACTGCAAACTCTTTGACATCTAGGTTCATGGTTGTGACTTTGTATAAAACTTATTTTATTTTGTAGTTTGTCATGATCATGTCTCTATTAGAAGTGGAATTGATCCATCTTGATTGATACTTGTGCCATTTGTGGTGAGATTTTGTTTATTCCATGTTTTGCATCTTAGTCTAGAACTTGCCCTACATGTTATTGAAGTGAAATAGAAAGTGTTGCTTTGTTTAGGAGATGATAATAGGCTTTCTTTGTTCTTTCTGGTAAATATTAGCCTTTTCAGATATTATATCACTAGTTAGCCCTTTTGAGCCTGTAGCCTTTTGTTGGTAGCCATATTTTGCCCTAAACTATTTTGTTGAATCCCTAGTATTTGCACCTTGCTTCCTTGAGCATTATATTATAGACTTATTATAATTGCTAATTCTGAAGAAAAAAGGATGGTTGAGTGAAAAGCCATATATATATATATATATATAAAGAGAAAAAAATGATTCTAACATTCTTGAGATGATGAGAATTACTTGTGAAATAATTGTTGAAGAGAGGGCTGAAAATAAAGAGAAGAAAATAATGGGTGTTGAAGTCTAAAATTGCAAAGTGCTTAGGGAAGTGTAAGTCACTATTATATAGTTTTCCTACCCATCCCCTAGCCTACATTACAACCCGTTAAAGTCCTATTTGATTCTATTCAAGCATATGCTTAATTAGTGGAGATGTACATAATGGGCAAGCCTATGGTTCTTTGTGCATACATGTGAATTTTCTTTGTGAGTGTGAGAGTGTTCTTTGATGCTAAGTCCTTAATTTATATTCAATCTTTCGAATTGAGTGTGTGGACTTTTTCTTCTTGTGAGGGCACTTGTTTCATGATGGATAGGTGATTTTATTAACTTTCTTTGATGAGAATAGGTGAGCAAACTTAAATTTAATGAGTTCAGAGTCCTTCTTTGAGGTTAGGAGGTTTGTTGTTATATGGATATCTTGCATAATGATTGAGAAGTGTACTTGATGTTTTGAAATTGGTATATGGCCCAAGTGTTTGTTGCAATGATTTTTTGAGATGAGCTTTAATGTTTGCTCGAGGAAGAACAAAAGTTTAAGTGTGGGGTGTTGATGTGAGGCCAAAATACATATTTTTAATCATTATTTGCCTCACATTTATTATTAATAACTGTCCTTTTTTAAGCATGGATTTTATGAATTGTGCTAAATAGTGTATTTTATATGTAGGAGTAAATTGGTGTAAAGTTAAAGAAATTTGTAGCTAAAATGAATTAAATATGAAATGTTGAAGAAGGAAATCAAGCATATAACTTAATTGATTAAACTTTATAAACTAATATATATGTTGGTCGAAGTAAAACATTGAAATTGGAATTGGAATAAAGTCTACCACGTGGCAATCTCTAAAGGCACTGCCCAATTGATGCAAGGCGGTGCAAAATCGAATTGTTGAAGCGGTTACACAGAATATGCGAACAAGGAGGAATCCAATTCCATTAAGGTTTTGGTTCCTAATTTGTTTTGGACTCAATTATTTTATTCAGAGTTTCCTACATCTATAAATAGTCCATAAGAATAATTATTAGAGGAGGTGGATGAATGTAGAAAATAACTTTTGATTTAGGGTTTTATCTTTTATTTATTTTATATCTTTTCTTTGAATGGTTGTAATTGCTCTATGTCTATGTGGAGTTAAACTTCTCGTTCTTGGATTATATTTACTTACAATATGATTGTTTAGTGATTTTTGATTCAGCATGATTTGTTTATCATATTAGTTGTTCTTATATTCTTGTGATTACTATTTTGATGCTTGATCACCATTGAAATAAACATATTGTCCGAATTGAACTCGGGAGAGGAATAAGAGGATAGAACGTGGAATATAAGGAGCATGATTTTCTCTTAATACTTAGGGTTATTTGTATCTAGGATAGGGATATACCTAGAAACCATGATTGGTCACTATACAGGAAGAAATCGTAATGCTCGGTACTTGGTCCAACCTATCCCTGCTCAACGATGTAGTTAGGTTGTCATTTATCATAGGCGATTAGAGGTCGGGAGACCATGATCATACATTTAACCTGTGAATCAATAACTAGATAATCAAATAAGTTGATGAAATTGATGCTAAACATGATTGTTAGTTAAATTATAATCCTAGATCGATTCATTTATTAATTGTGTAAACATCTATCTTTTCTTAGTTAATTACTTTTTTTAGTTTATCTTTATTTTTAGTTTAGTTAATATATTCATCTTTTGAAATTCTCCCCTTAAACAAATAATTAGAATTAATTTGATTTAGTAAGAATAATTAATTGACAAGTCCTTTGGGTTCGATAATGCGATTATTTTAAGAGCCACTATATTACTTGTGCGACTGCGTACACTTGCGTGTGAAATTGGAAGCAACAGATGGTAAGAAGATGCATTCCGAAATATGAGGTCAAGAAAGTACTAGAGAGTTGTCACACAAATCCGTATGGAGGGCATCACGGAGGAGAGCGCACAACACACAATGTACTACAATCTGGTTTCTTTTGGCTCTCCTTGTTTAAAGATTCTATGGAATATGCGAAGGGATGTGATCAATGCCAAAGGTTGGTTACTTTATCACAAAGACATGAGATGCCACTAAATAACATTCTTGAGGTGGAAATCTTTGATGTGTGAGGTATTGACTTCATGGGTCCCTTCCCAGCATCTAGTGGAAATCAATATATTCTGGTGGTTGTTGATTATGTGTCCAAATGGGTTGAGGCAGTAGATATTCCCATGAATGTCTCAAGAGTGGTGATTAAATTAATCAAGAAGCACATATTCACTTACTTTGGCACTCCGAGGGCAATCATAAGTGATGGAGGTAAGCATTTCATTAACCATGTAGTGAAGAATCTTCTTGCTAAGTATGGTATCCGACATAAAGTTGCTACAGCTTACCATCCTCAAACAAGTGGTCAAGTGGAAGTGTCAAATAGAGAAGTGAAGCAAATATTGCAAAAGATAGTGAATGCACAAAGAAAAGATTGGTTTGAGAAGCTAGATGATGCACTATGGGCATATAGAACGGCATATAAAACATCCATAGGGACTTCTCCCTATCACATGGTGTTCGTCAAGGCATGTCATCTTCCGGCGGAATTAGAGCACCAAGTGTATTGGGCAATTAAGAAGTTAAATCTTGACACCAAACTGGCAGGTAGGAAGCGAATGGGTCAATTGCATGAACTTGAGGAGTTTAGGATCCATGCTTATGAAAATGCTAAGCTATACTATACAAAGAGAAGACCTAAAGATGGCATGACAAGCATATAGTTCCTCGCACTTTCACTCCGGACAAAAAGGTACTACTGTTTAAATCAAGACTTAAGTTATTTTTGAAAAACGAAGGTTGAAATGGAGTGGTCCCTTCGAAGTATTATGAATTACACAACATGGTGCGGTAGAACTTAAAGGTAAAAATGCCCCATTGTTCCTGGTTAATGGGCAAAGGGTCAAGCACTAATTTGGTGAAGATTCGGATCGTGATCGAGAAGCTCTTGAGCTAAATGATGAATGATCCAAGCCGCGTCGAGCCGCGACATTAAACCAGGCGTTCCACGGGAGGCAACCCGTGAAAGATATGTAATAGCTAGTTAGTCTTGCTTTATTTTGATTTTTTCTCTTCTTTTAAAGTATATAGGATTTAGTGAAACTTTTTTTGTTTTTAGTTATTTAAATTTTTTTAGGATTTCTAGTTAAGTTGATTTTTTTTACATAGCTAGGATCTATAAAGGAAAAAAATACAAAAAGAGGAGTCGTGCCATGACCAAAACTAAGGCACTGGGTGGGAGGCAACCCATCATTATTATGTTACACTAAATGGTTGATGCGCAGGTTATCAGAGAAAAGATCACGAGAAAATCAGTACTAATTATGTTGGAAAATAGGTTAGGAAGCAAGTCGGGCACCACACCAGATGCTAAAAAACTGAGGCCCATTTATGGCGCACCGCGCCAGGCCAAAGAAAAAAAATGCCGATGACTAGCACAAATTGGGCCCGTCGCGCCACTAGACCTGGCGCAACACAGCCGCATCACGGCACCAAGGAAATTACTGGGGCGATTTTCGTCACACTGCCCCCCCCCCCACACACAACTTTGTTGTCCGAATTTTTTGTGGGACCCACTTCAAATCCCACCTTAAATAATTCACCTACCCACAAGTCCTCTCACTTTCTACCAATATTTCTCTCTCTAACCGCCCCTCTCCCTCAAAATTCTCTCTAAATTCCCAACTTTTCTTCTTCTTCTTCTCCATTTACTTTTTTCCCCAAAATCCCAATTTCCTCCATAAATCTTTCCTAAAACCTTCTCCCCTTACCTTTTCCTCTACTCCCAACAACTAAAACCCACCAAAGTCCATAAAATTTTGAAACACTCACAAACCCCACCCCCTACTGCCCACCCGACCCCCCACTTCTTCTTCCCCAAAATTCTTTCTTTCTTTTTTTCTTCCATTGTTAAGTGTGAAGATGGCTCCCAAGGGGTGCTGGGTGGTGATTACTCAGCTTTATTACCCTACCAAGGCTGATGTGGTTATATAATTTATGAAGATTATCAGTTCAAACAATCCAGGCTCGGATGCCACACGTAAGATTAAATACTTTACATAATATCAGGATCTTGAACACGATAATCTTACATAAAGATCGTTAGGGGTACATACCTGATGCGAAAGACATCATCACAGAGAGAAGCAAAAACGTTAGTCGTAAATTGGTTTCTACCTCCTTGCCCTAACTTTACGTTACTACAGCCGTCAATGATGGAATTATTGTAAAGAATATGTGGTAACCCTAATAGGTGGAGGGAGGACCAATTTATAGAGGTTAAGACTTAATCTAGTACGTCCATCAAATAGCCAATGTACGGACGAATTTTATTATTCGTTAAATCTTATTTATGGTATTACTTGGGCCATAAGTAAGAAATAATTAATAATTCTTAGGGGTCGTTTGGTTTGAATATGAGTTATGATGGGATAAGTTATGTTGGGATAAGTTATGTTGGGATTAGTTATGATGGGATAAGTTGTCCTGAGATTATTTCTTATTGAGTGTTTGGTTTGTTATATTAAAAATAATATATATTGATAAATTTTAAGAACAAATTGTTTGTTTACAAAATTACCCTTCACTTTATTTAAACTTTTTAAATTTTTCTTTGTGAGCTTTAGTTATTCATTTTTTAAAATAAAACTTTTATTTT
>JAJOOR010009872.1:0-44494 GCA_036250505.1 Solanum acaule
ATATATCTTCATAACTTCATATCATCATCAATACTATATTAAAAGCATGAAGGTCCTTAATAATGTTGTGGGAAATAGTCTTTTCACCATTGTTCTTCAATAATTTTAGCATTATTTTTGTAAAATTAATGTATAACCTTTTAATATTTTTTTGAGTTGCCGAACCCTTTTAAGGTTAAGGTAATTTAATTTTTTCTTCCAAGGTAGAATCATTTTGCGTGTGAAATGATTAAAATTTGGACTTTGAAACCAAATAAATCACTTACAATTTGATTCCAATATGAACTTATATGGTAAGATTAAGAATGCCTTTATTACATATATATAGACGAGGTTCGAGGGGTAAACGGTGTCCCTGCTGGTCTCCCTATTAAGTTGGACTGACAAATTGTTGGAATAAATTGTATTAATTGATATAGTACATTGTTGTGATTTTTTTGACGGGTTGTGACTTTTTCAATGAGTTGTGACTTTTTCGAAGGGTTGTGATTTTTTCTAAGGGTTGTGACTTTTCTAAAGGGTTGTGCCTTTTCCGACGAGTTGTGCCTTTTTCAAAGGGTTCTGACTTTTCCGATAAGTAGTGACTTTTTCGAAAGGTTGTGACTTTTCGAATAAGACACAATTAATGCCTATTCATACTACTATTTGGTAGCTATAAATAGAGGGGTTTCCTCACACTTTTAAACTAAAATTTTTTAAAGTTTTCTACTCTTCTTCTTCTTAAAAGATCTCAAGTGTTATTTGCAAAAATTGATCAAGTTCGAAATTCAACAAAATTCGAGGTACATCATAAGAAAGAGTTGGTAAAAAAATTGTAGCAAATCATTCATCAATTCATACTCGTATTTTTTTGTACCATTTTCATGAGTTAATAGCGACGGAAAGTTGTGGGAGAGGCAATAATATTAAACAGATATGAGAAAAAAGCATATAATTTGGGTAAGATATTTCTTCTTTATTTTTTTATTTTTTTATTCTTTATCTTAAAAGAAGGAGTTTTTTTTCTAATTTTGCCAAAATAATGGGTATCAACGTAGTCCATTGAATCATTAATTTTGATGTTAAATTCACTATTTCAAAATAGATTTTCACTTTTACTTATAATATAATAACATAGCCATGATAATAATTATTTTTGAATAGAAATGTATTAAAAATGAACGGAGAAAGTAAAGTGTTGGTGGCAAGAGATTTAAATCAAATGGAATACTAGAGTGAATATAGCATGAACATATATTTTTGTCTTCCTTCTTCATTGGCTATGTATTGTTCCATATAATTTTTCTTTGTGTCACAAGATACACTCCTTACTAGCTATATAAAAATAGATAAGAAAATAGTGATTGATCATAAAATGATCTTAAATCAAATTAATGATTCTATAAATAATACTTTAAATTTTATTCATCTATTAATTTTTATTATTGAAAAATTTAAATATTATATATCATGATACAACTTCTATAAGATACTAGATACTTTCATTAGATAACAACTATATGATATGTATGCGGCAGAAAAAAGGAGAAGACTACAATTCCACAAAGATAAGGTAGAAACATAATGAAATGAAATATTTTTCACCATAGGTGATGTTATTCATATTTTAAAATTAAATTATTCTACTAAAGTATATATAACCATCATTCATGATAACAACCAAGTAAAATTTTTTGTTAAAATTACCTCTCTATGATAGCCTTACTCAAATATTAATTGAGTAATAATATTGAAATACTTATGGTAACCCTTATTAGTGTCATGCACATACTAAATTTCAAGTATGAACATTTAAGAGAAAATTTGTACTTAAATGGTGTACATCATTTATGTTCATAACCTCAAGAACAAAGGCTATTGGTGACATTTTTTAATGGATATTTTTTAATATTTTGTTGGTTAGATTTGTTTAGAAAATTGAATGAAGTAAGAAATAATATTATTAAAGAAATGTCATTTTCTCCCATATTTAAACTTTGATGTATTTCGAAGTGTTTTAATGATTTCTGGTTATTTTCATCTCAAAATACAAGTAACTCTATGACAATATGTATTAATAATTTATAAATATTCCTATGTTCGTTCAATTATAGTTATTTACTAAAAAGCTTTAATTTAGTAATAGTAATTGTATTTTACAACATCATATACTATATATACGATACACATGTGCAACACACGTGCCATGAAACTAGTATATATATATATATATATATATATATATATGATGTCATACTTACCTATATATATTTCATTTATTATTTAAGAAAGTAGATGAAAATTCCATCCATATATGTAATGATACTTAGTAAATTCTTTTAATAAGGTTATTGAGTTTCTTTTAAGGAACAAACAAGTCTAAACATATAATTGAGAATAATAATTTATATTTAATAGGTTAAAATAAGTATTAAAATAAAATTAAAATTACAAAAGTAAGTGTAATATCATAAATTTTAAGAGGTGATTGCTATGAATTCAAATCCGAACCATATCAGAAAAGCCAAATTCGAAGAAAGGTACATAAAATTATTTCTTTTTTCCTCCATAGATCTACTATATTCATGCTAATTAATTTGCATGTTATTTCTACAATTTATGCATTTACATTAGAAAATAACATAATTTTTAGTGGAAGCAAACTTTAAACTAATCCTTGCACATATATCTTAACCTTTGTTTTATTTATCTACTATAATATGTATATATTTCTTCCTTTTTCTGTTGAATCTAATATTTTTATTTTTGTTACCATGTCATAATTATGTAGAAGAATGCACTTAAATGGATATTAAATTCATAAATTTTAAACTATAACAACTCCAATATTAAAGAATAAGTATTAGATTGTGCTAATTTAAGGATTTTCTGCTTTTATTTTGTTGATAAAATCAATATCCAATGAATCTAAGTCAATCTAACATATATAAGTATTAGAATTTGTAATATAATTTATTTGGATTTGAATATCGAAAAAATCGTTAAAAACATTAATAATATTATAATTTTATAAAAAATAAAAAAAATCATAAATTTAATATATTCTTATACCGCACGTAGTGCGGCCAAGTTTCCTAGTTGACTATAATCATGGAAAATTAAAGACTCCAAAATCTATGATAAGAGAAAATAATATGGGGAGCTTTGTTGTAAGAGATAGAAGAAATGGTTCATAGACACCCATTAGCAAGCTCTCTATGCGTTTTTCCCTATCTTCACATTTTTAAACTTTTATCTTGAGAAAATTGAAACTTCAGAAATATGTTTCTTCTCTTAATATCTCATCTTAATTCATGTTTATGCATGCATGAATTTTTCACTCAAAACAAAGGGCATCATGTCGGAATATGAAAGACCGTGATGACATGTCAAAGCTAGAAAGGGATTTATATAAAGTAAAATTTAATGGTTAGGTCAACCTAACAAATCTTGATACGGTAAATGTTGAAGTAAGAACGAAATTTTAGATCTAATCAAAACATGAACATGCGAAAATTATAATATAACTAAATAAGTCCCCCCTCCCCCCCTCTCCACCAAAAAATATGGAGTCATATGTTGTACAAACCTCTAAGTATTACAATAGATTCAAAAGAAGTACAAGACTGGATGTCTCCGTCTCTAGAATAGAACAAGGACATTATAAGAGAGTAAGTGACGTCTGCCGAGAAGACAAGCAAGCATCATCTACCTCACAAACTCTAAAAGAAAGCCTAGGACAAAGATGAGACGAAAGAGTGATCAAAACGATCCGAGCTCGTAATCTGAACAAGTGTAGAAAGCAAGGGAGTGAGTACCAAACCACAATGGTACTCTACAAGCATCCCTTAGTAAAGCAATATTGAACACAAATACTTCAACACACCATCTAAACCTCCACATACTACAACATACATAGAAATCAGACCAACCAAACCTAACAATTCACAATTCGCAGAACAATGTAGCACATATAAGACATCAAAACTTGCAACTCAACACTTACATAATATCATCATAGTTTTTCATATTCAAGTAACTATAAGATCATAACAATCCACTCATGAATATCAAGAAAAAAGGATGAAGTGCAATGCAGTGTAGTGCATTGTCATATAGAGTGATCCATATCTTTTCTAACGATACACATGCTGAATATTAGGTCGGGACCCGTGAGGGACATACAAGGTCGATGCATCCGTAAGAACTATTTACCTTCAACATACCTCATTCGTCGAAACCATTACCCTTCAGCATAACTCATTCGCCAGAACCATTTCTCTTGGGCATAAGTATCAATCATCGAAACCATTTCCCTTCGACATAAATATCAATTCAAATATCATCATAGTATTTCAGAACCAATGTAATTAATTAAATAAGTATGTTCACATGAATAATTATAAGATGATAAATTTTATATCAATACTAATCCACACTCACACAATCATAGCACATCATCAAAAGTGAGTCAATATAACCATTCAAACCAAATTTGACACACATTACATTATTATATCAACGAATTCTACCCAGGATATCAACACTTTAATTCAATGAACATTTAACAATGAACAAGAATTATGAAATCCTTCACCAATTCCCATTACTCCCAACCACATAATAAGACATACAAGATTGAATTCACATAACGAAGGGTACTAAAGGTCCACTTGCCTTAAAAGAGAGTGAAGTCAACTTGGTACTTGATCCTTCCCATCACATCAAGCCACATAATCCATACAAACTAATCAAATCTAAAATACTCATAAGAAAACATGAAAATCGACACTCAAAACACTAATTTTTTAAAATTCAGGTCCAAAATGACATAAAAAGTCAATCCTGAGGGCTAAGAGTAAATCTGGAATTTTTTTTAATAGAAAATTATACTACCCAAAGGTTTTAAAATTCACAAGTGAAATTGTAACAAAAATAAGTTGAAATCTTGCTCAAAACTCTAATTTACTTAAAACACAAGTTCATGAGAAAAAACTCAATACTCGGGTCTGAAACCCCAACTCATATCTGAAGTATTTCTTGAAAATAATCTTACATGTTCTTAGGGAAGTTCAAATATGAAATTTTATCAAAAACGGATTTAAAATCTACCTTAAAATCCTCAATTTCTCAAACTTTCACTTCATCGGAAAAAGTCCAAATTCTCGAGCTTATATGTGGTTAATAAATCATATGGAAGATTAAGGCTATAAGCTAAAACCAATTTATAAGTAGAAGTCATGACATATGTATAAAACATAAGCTATTGGGAGATCATATTCAATTGTAGGAGATACCGTTAACCGACATAAGTCATGTGAGCTATAACATGGAGTACATTGTATTGCTCCCACATCAAAATGAGAGTGTCCTACTTGCCAAGGTAAGGACCATGTTCGGAAGCTTAGATGGATCCATTACATATTGTCCAATCGGGACATCCTATGAGGGCACATATTTCAGGGACCTAGGTAATCACCGCTAGTCTAACTCGATGCTAAGCAAAGTCCTAATGGAAACATGTATAATCAAATCATATTATTTTTCTTCATACTTGAAATGGTAAGAATCTAGTAATACCATTCCATCATAAGAATAACTCCTTTAAAATATCATGATTTCATAACATAATCAATTTATAAAAGATACTTAATTGAAAGCATCTAAATCATGATAATATTTCAATAATAAGAATAATAAAATCGGAAGCAACCTAATTTAATAAAATCATGTTGACACTTTATTTGAAAGCATCCTTGAATCATAATATCTTCAATTCGTATTGCATGCATAATCTCAAAGCTTGATTTCATAATCAAATTATTCATGTAGCATGGGTTCTTGTGGAAATCATTAAAACCACGTAATTATATTAAATTCTTGCATAATACGATTAAATATGATTTTAAAAATTTACTTAACTCATTAAAACTCATGATATAATCATGAAGCCCTAAGATTTGGGTAAGAATCATAGAAGAGAAATTGAGGCTCTTTTGGGACTCGGTGGAAGGAAAGGAAATCATTGATAAATTTCCCACATACCTTAATAAATCCTAGCCTTGAAATCTGGAGTGGAGACTTGAAGCTTGGAGAAACCCTAGATCACATTGAGAGAATTCTTTGATGAAGAAGACTTGAGAGCCTTTGGGGTTTTGAGAGAATGAGAGGGAATGGGGATAATTTAAAGTATTAAATCAGTTATAGGGCTTAGGAATAGTCTAGAAATGATGTAATTTAGGAATTAAAATTTTAGGAAAATATCCAAATAGCCTTGAATTAGAATTGTTTAATTGACTCTACGGCACCATGTACAGTCCGTACATACTTCTACAGACTTTACCGCTCATCGATAGACCAAGTACTGCAAACCATTTTAACAGATGTTTACAAACTACGAGCCACCTTTTACGACCCACCAAGCTAACCCTAAACCTTAAAACTAATTTCATGAATATGTATACATATGGAAACATGAGAATAGCTCATATGTATGGATCTGAAAGAGTAAACATAAGGATCTAATACCTCAAGTGGAGGCAAAGAGACGGGGGTACTAGGGCATCATATCGGCTTTGGTCTCTAATTGAATAATGCTATTAAAGGCACTTCATCCAATTCTAAGTGCCAACGATTGTTAATCAGTATATAACCCAACTAAATGAGTTGGGGTCGAATCCAATATGGAGCGATATATGTTTAAGATTCAATAGCAAAGTGTGAACATGGTCAAATCAGCCATAGGAATAGACATTATCGAATAAAAACATAATTCAAATCAGGGGATGACACAAATGTCAGAAAAAGGGGGTTTTGATTTTAATTATCAACTATAAACAATGGAAAACAATATGAAATAGCAATAATGAGATGGGTTCTTGGGATGTGATTTGATAATAGGCTAATATAGACAAATGGGTAATTGCAACTGTTAGGAAATAATTGTATATTAGTGAGTAAGCTAGACTATACGGGAGGTAAACTTTCTCTCAAGTAATTTACCCCGAATCAAGTCTATTTCTCTCGAACATCAACAAGCAAGCAAAATAAGACCAGCCCACACCTTAGTCCATTCACTCTCTCGAGCTGAATGTGTGGAACTAGGTTTAGGATTCACTCTCTCCAGCTGAATCCATGTCAACCCAATACCCACTGACGATCAATCAATAAGCTTAGTTTGAAAACCTCTCTCTCTCGAGCAAGCAAAAAACACAAGGGTAGAACTGCATTTGCAACTACAATCTTAAATTAAACCACAATTACTGATTGAACTCACTTCTAAACATCATTTAAACTAAAAATTAGCAATACCCATAAACTAAATCAGCCCATAATCACATAATCACACTCCAAGAATTGGGGTCTTAGCTAGACATCATAAAAAGAAGAAAATTGGTAACAATTTGAGTTTCCATCAACTGGGTAAGATTGATTTCATTCTTACAATGGTCAATTTGAAGAATCTCAAAGACCCACTTCCAATTTCTCAAAAGTTAATAACTTCAATTCTTCATAGCTAAGGAAAAACTAGAGAAAACTTGTCTCAATGCTCAGAATAATTACAATTCCCCAAATCCAAATTAGTTGTAATGAATATTGTGATTCACTGATACTAAACTAAATGTTCAAAAATGCATTTTTAGTCGCCAAAAGTGTGCTGCGAAGAGTCACTCAGTGAAGTAACTCGGGCTCGCTGATCTACTCGGCGATCCCTTTGGTCAATTCCATCGCTCTTCTGCCTTGGACTTCAGCATCCTCAAGGTCTGTTACTTTGGGCGATCCAACACTGCATCGCGGAACCACTCGACGATCCACCGACTGCTCCTTTCTCTCTCCGACTTGGTTCTTTCCTTTAGGGCTTGGCACACTAGAACTGTAGGAGGTCAAGAAGCCGTTCGGCGACTCACCAAGTGGACTTGGCGATCACCAGGCTTACTTCTCTTCATTCTTTCAGCTCGCTTTGTTCTTTTTTGCAAATTAGTATCCTTAATTTGTTCCTCAATACAAATACCTAGAAATCAAGGGTTTTATATCAATTATTGGCACAAAATAAGCATTTAAGGACACTAAATTATTTTGATTAAAGACCTAAATGAGTCCAAATCTCTGACTCATCAACACCCCAACTTAAACTTTCGCTTGTCCTCAAGTAAAATTCAAGTTCAACAGTTCAAAAAGGATGTCTCAAACAGTGCTACACAAGACTCAATCATGAATGCACACAACAAGACTCAACTTACTCATGCAAGGCTCAATTGTGCACTCAAAGATTCAAGTTGTGACTCACCATTATCAAAGATTCTCAAGTTTACAATACTTGCTTCAAATGCAAGTTCAAGCTCAACAAAGGTACTCAAATGCCCTCACACAATGAATGATTCCATATTCACACACTATTCTTCACAATTTAAAGCTCCAGAATCACATACAACTCTCACACTCACAAAGATGAACACATGCATGACTTCACCGATAATTTGCCCTTATTTTCCAACCAACATTTGTTTCAGCTCATTCAAGATCAAAGAGGTATTTTCATGGCTTGTAACGGGACTGAGTGCAAAGGTATGGTCATTTAGGCTCAGTGGCTGCTATCCTCATGAAATGTGGTATGAACATCACTTCCTTTCCTTTTCTTCAACATTCTCAAAATTCACTTCATTATTCAATTTTTATGGAATACCGGACACCCCATTTCTTTTGCAACTTTCACAACTTTATTCCATAATTTGTTTTTTCATTTTTTTTGTTTTTATTCTTTTCTCTCTCTTTCTTTTATATGGAAGGGTTCCATCTTTTTCAAAACCATGGGTAAAGGGGTATTTCTTCACACTTCTTAATTTACCTTATCTTTTCACCACACCCCTAACTTAGGCTTTTGGCCTAAGTTGGCTATTCAAACAAACCACACTTGATGAGGATTATGGGTGAATGGATAAAGAAAGATCACAATTGCATCAAGTTTCTTCCAAGGAAAAGGGTAAGGCTCAAAGGGTGTTCAAGCAAAGTTCACACACTCACAAGGTTGGCCACGAAAGAGGTATAATGTCAAATTGTTTCACTCTATAAAATTGTTGCCTAAGATCTTTTCAAGAGCTTGCATCACTTAGATAACCGGACCAACGGGGCAAATTATAGGTGTCATCACACATGATTCACGGTAAGCTCATCACACAAGGCATTGGCACCAATATCAAAAAAGACTCCACACTTTCACTAGTGTGCAATGTTCATCACAATAGACTCAATTCGATAATCGGCTAGTCATAACAAGATGCAAAAAGTTCACATATTGCTAATGCAACTTTGATGAGTCCACAAATTGAACTCATTTAGGGCTTTATTTTAATAGAAGTATTGTCCTCAAATAGTTATTTATTCTAAATATCTGATGAAAACACATAAGTTTCAGGTATTTGAAGTTTTAGTGGAAGCATGGACACTTAGGCGCCAAAAGGAACAAAAAGGCTTAAAAGAACGAAAAAGCTGAAGTCTGAGCATCACCAAGCACGCTTGGCGATTCCCTGAAGGGACACATTCCACCTTTTGTTCCAGTAAGCGAAGCCCTGAAGGAGCAGGATCAAAAAGGCGATAAAAGGAGTAGTCGGCGTTTCGCCGAATAATTCCGTGAAGCAGTACTATGTCGCCCAATGACACAGAGCACGACGATGCTGAAGGCTAGTGCAAGACGGCGATGAACTACACCAAAGGGTGAATCGCCGAGTTAATCGGTGATTCCGATTAACCTCGCCGAACGATCCACCATCACTAATTTCTGAAGTTTATAAATACTAAACTTTTTATTTATTTTCAGAGAGTTGGACCATAATTTTAATTTTCACAATAGAATAGTACTTTTTTGATATTTTTGCTCTAAGCTTGAGAGGGTTTGGGAGACTTGAGGGAGAAGAGGGTTTTCATCTTCAAGATTTGGAGTTGGGTCTCTTGGATTCTTCATTCTTGGCCTGTAACAAGACTTAAATCTTCATACCCATTTGAATGCAAACTCATTTAGGTATAAATTTCTATCTCTTGTTCATGTCTATCTAAAACCCCCATTCTTAGGGTGTGATTTAGCAAATATGTGTTGATATTATTGTTGGGTCTTGTTTGTTGATAGGTTAGATGTATTTTAATGGTGATTTCACCTAGCGATTGTGGTTTAATTTAATGGGTTTGTAGTTGCAAATACAAAACCACCCATGTGTTTTCGGCTTGCTCGAGAGAGAGGTTGCAAAACGAAGATCGCTAGACTGATGGCCTAAGGAATGGGTCTACATGAGGTTCGGCCCGAGAGGGTGAGCCCTAGTCCCATATCCTAACACTAAGCTCAAGAGAGTGAGTGGGGTAAGGCGTAGGCTGGTCTTCATGCAGCAAATGGGTGTCCGAGAGGAACCAATTTGAAATGGGTTAAGTTGCCCGAGAGGGAACTTATTTCCATCTAAAGCTTACCTAGTCACTATTATCTTGCAAATGTCATATCAAAAGCATGTACCCAATGATTTAAATAAATACATATTGCGGTCAAACCCTAAGAATCCCCTCTCACTTATAGATTTCTTTGTTGTTTTTACTGTTTTTGCTATATTTGTGATAAAACCCCCATTTGATATTTGACACCTTTGTGTCACCCCTTTTAATTTACAATGTTTTTAATCGTTAATGTCTTTAACTATGACTAGTTAGAACTTAATCTTATTTTTCTATTAATTCTCAAAATCACTCCCTTGGGACACGACCCCAACCCTTGGTTGGGTTACTATATTATCGACGATCGTAGACACTTGTACTGTAGGTTAGTGTCGTTGGTCACGATAAGCATCAAACTTCATTTTGCCTCATCAGAGCCACACATACATTTTTGTTCGATTGAGAGCACTATTCAAGTCATCGGTATTGATCGTAACCGATGCTTAAATTTGCAAAAGAATAGCCACAATTAAATACACAAGATGTGGCAAAAAATTTCAGAAGTGTCCAAAAACCATTTGCAATTAAAACAAGTAGCCATAAGCTCAAACATCCACAAAACAGTGCCAAAACACAATTTGAAGCAAAAAAACCCAATATATACATAAAAATAATAAACACAAGACGTAGGTATGGAAATACCTCACCCCACCACAAACAAAAAACAATTTCTCCTCAAATGCAATGAAAACACTAAAAATAAAAAAAAATGACAGAGAGGGAGGTAAAGAAGATCATGTCTACACAGTCACTCCATCTGTCGGGGCATCAGTGCCCGGTGTCACATCAGCACTTCTCACACCACTAGGGTCAGCCAAGGGAGTGTCTGCCAAAGAGATCTGCACATCTGACTCTACCATGGCCTCCTCAATCTCTGTAAGGCCCTCATAAGAAGCCTCTTCATCAGCACCAAGCAGCTCCACATCGGTCTCAGCCTCAGACTCTGCAGCAGCTACCCCCTCAGTTCGAACCTCATCTCTGGTAGTAGCCAGAGGCACATCTGGATCAACTGGCATATTAGGGATCTCCAGAGTCCTGAAAATCATTAATATGTTGGTGGAATTCAGTTGGTCCACATCTCTCCTCAACTCAGCAATAGCGGCCTTTAGAGCCGTCACTTCCTCAGTGGCCCCTTGGCCTTGCTCACACACCACTATCTGTGCCGCAAGGCATCAATAGTCGCACTCAGGGTGTCACATCATCAGTAAGGGCTCTCTCAAACATTCCCGGAATGGTGGCCTCAATCCTGGAGGCACGCCTACAAGCAGAATGGGCTAGCTGCCCCATCCGTAGTATCGCAGCCTGGGTGAGTGCTGGTCGAGTAGCAATAGAAGAGGAACTAGCCCTAGGAGGCAAGGGAGCTGTAGAGGAACTCGGCATAATGAAAGGAGCAGTGCTAGATATACCTGAAAGCCAAGGGGCCGGAGTAGGAAAATGTGCCTCTGTAGGTAATGCATCAGTATCCACAATCGGGGATGTGTCCACCGGGGCTGCCTTCTTCTTCTCTGCCTCATTCTTCAAGTACTCCACCTCAATCCTCCAAATGTTGGTACAGGAGGTGGGAATCACTTCTGCATCCTTCTTCTCATATCGAGGCACCCGAGCCCGTCTGCACAACTCAGTGATCAACACCAAAAATAAAAGTGAGGTTTGGCACTGCTTGGCCCATGTTCAGCATTGTCCCATCAATGTTGTAACCAAGACAGGATGTTTTCGCGTGGCGGAGAATTTGACTAGTTTTGGGATGGCATGATAGAACTTCTAATGAAGCCAAACTAGAACCTTGCTGCTATATTGAGGTCCTTCTTTTTAGTGGGTGCTCTAACTTCGATCCACTTAGGAGTACCGTTAGATATCAGAGGCACCAACCACATCTTCATATTTTCTAACGTTTTTGTCCTAATCATATGTTGGCTGTCATCCTTAATTTGTTTTGAACACTCTAGGACTGAATTGATAGCATCACTATCATATTTCACCTTTCTACCCCTGACAACCACATAGTTTACCGGCTTGAACTTGGCAGCCTGCTTCTTCCCTTGTGGCACTAGAGCTCCATAGCCGGTGTAGAATTCCTAGACCCAATTTGGAACATAAGGGCCTCAGGGACGAGTGACCAACTAGAACTTGTGGGACCTCACATGATCTCCGGGTATCTGTCTATGACTCCATCAATAAACAACCTCTTTTCTTCAATGATGGTCCTAAATCCCTCAGTCTTCAGTCTATTCAAAGACCGGGGAGGAGGACCCAGTGCAGGTGGTGCTGGAATCACAGCCTGTGCTGGAGAAGGTGGAGTAGTGGTAGCCTGGGTAGGCCTGATCAGACGGATCGTTCAGCCTCTTGGATCACAGCTCAGCTCTCTAGGCTGACAAAAACTCATCATCCTCAAGCTCAGAAGTTGTAGCCTGAGGATCCTGGTGCTCACCCTTACTCTCAGAATTGGTGAGGTGAGTGGCATAGATTCCGTCACTGTCGGAGCTGGCCTCATGTGATGCAGGAGCAGGTGCCTTTCGCCTTTTATTTTCTCGTCCCACCTGTGGTGGGAAGTTTGCTAGCCTTTGCCCTAGAATGCAGTTGCATCCTCGTTGATTGTGATTCCCTTAGCCCTCTTGCGGGGAGACATGTCTCTACCTGCCACTTTTCGTCTAGCCATATCTGCAAACCCATCATAGAAAGTTAGGAACAATTCAAGCAAAGTTGCAGAAAAAATAGGTGCAGACAGACTCACCGAATTGATCGGCAAGTCACCGAATCACTTTGGTGAGCCAGATTGGGCTCGTTGAAAGTATTGGCTAAATAATTCCCAAAAAAATTGGCATGTCTGCAATGGGATAGGCCTTTCGGCCAATCGCTGACAACATTCAGCGAGCACAGACTAGCCTGTCGAAAGTTTCACTATATTTTCAGGGTTAGGGCGCAGAAATGGCGATCAAAAGAAGACTTTCGGCAAGCCGCCGAGTGCACTCGGCAAACTCAGGCTTCTCGCCGAAAGTTACAGAACCAAAACTCAATATTAGCATGAAATTAAAGGCGATCAAAGAAATGGTTCGGCGAGCTTGACCCAGCTCGCCAAACTGCCCAACATGCCTACTTTCTACCCCGATTTAAAAAATCAACCCTGCAGCCCCTGAAAACAAAATCAAACAACACACTAACATAGTTAGACTCAGACCCATAAGACCCATGCCCCCAGGGTACTCAGACTTATTCCGGTTAGACCCAACAACAATTTATCATAACCCAACAATTTAGATTAATTTTAAAGCATGAAATTCGGGAAATCAACAATATAGGTATTTTATGCATGATATTCAAATTAAATTTGGCAAACCAGCACACAAACATGGATTCAGAGAGGCCCAACACACACTAATATCAAAACAATTGCAATTGAGTAAAATTGCTAAATACAAGTTCAGGGTTCGGAAAACCAACCTTTCGTGCTGAATACGAGATTTGGAATGCTAGGCGGAAAAGATTTCCAACTCTGAACACACAATCAACAACTATCGAATGGTAAATATGCAAAATATAGAAAAATATAGTGCGAGTGTGATCTTGGGAAGTTAAAAAGTGAGGGAATGTGAAAGAGTTTGAAATTTTAAACCTTTGGCCTTTAAAAATCGTCTAGTTATCGCCCTTTCGGCGACATTAATTTTGCTCGCCGACCCAATCCACGACACGCCGAGTGGGCACTTTCCTCGCCGAGTTTTTACAGGACTCCAGTTAATTAGGGGGTCCAAACGGCGGACAAAGTTGTGATTGCCGACCTATTCGGCGACACGACGATTTGCTCCTAAGCCAGTCGAGTTTTACAGACTTTAATTTCAAAATTACTTGGGTCCAAGTCGGGCTCGCTGACCTCTTCGATGAGTCACCGACTGGGCATTTTACTCGCCAATCTGCACTTTTCAAACACATTCTACACTTTAACCTGCACAATCAACACACGATTATTTCTAGATCAAAAAGAAAAGCAAATAAAACTTGGGTTTCCTTCCAAGCAACGCCATAGTTAATGTCATGGCACGATGCAAGTATTCACTCAAACTTCATTCTTGGGGTTGGCCATAGTGTCACTAGGTAACCCCCCTTGTTTTCTCGATTTTAAATGAGATGTAATCTAACCCATTTGGGTCTCCAACTACTTGATAGAGATGGAATGAGAGGTCATCGTCTGGCTAAGGGTCGATACATCTTTCTTCATCTCTTTCAAAATTTTATCGGACCCCTCAACCTCGTTGAGAATACGAGAAGAGCATATCCTCAGACCAGACACCCTCAGAATCTTTGGGCTTTTGGCGCTCATGGGGAGGAACATACTTATCCTTCTCCCCATCTCTTTTCTTCCAAGTGGGGTTATGATTCCTCCACTCTCTATCACGATATCTCCAGCCTTCATCCCTGTTCCAACCTTGGTTACCACCCTGCCTCGAGTAGTTTGCACAATAACCACCTCCTTGGTTGGCTAGGAAGTTCACCTCCTCGTTATACAACACTGCAAACTTGGCCTCTTTAAGGTTCACACACCCAACAACCACAACATTGATACTCCTAGCACCAGCTCCCATGACATTTTTGGCCAAAATGTCAAGTTGGGTCATGATTTTTGCCATGTTTTGGTCTCTCTCTTGGTCTTTCTCAAGCTGCTTCTTGGTCAATTTAAAAGTGAGATGGGAGAATTGATCCTCACGGGTGTACCAAGCCCAGTTAATGTAAGATTGTTGCATCAAACCTCTCGGAGAGAGTTGGTCAGCTACGCCATTGTTCACGGAATCAAGGCTTCGATAAGAATATTGCAGCAAAATGTTGTTGGGCAAACCATGAGTTGGGCATTGTAGCACCAACTTCTTGAATCTTAGCCAAGTCTCATGAATTGGCTCACCCTCCAAACGCTTGAAGCTTTGGATGTTGTCCCGAATTGTCATCATCTTCGAAGGAGGGAAAAATCGCACTTGAAATGCGGTGACAAGATCTTTCCAAGAATTGATGGAGTCTCTTGGCAATTCAGCCAACAACTTACCTACTTCTCCTATTAAAGACAATGGGAACAACCTTAACCAGACCGACTATTGGGATATGTTCTTGAAGGAGAACGGCCCGCAAACATCAACAATGTTTTTGATATGCTCATGGGGGTCCTCATGAGCAAACCCACCAAACAACCCTTTCAATTGCAAGAGCTGCAACATAGTACTTGTAATATGGAATGCAGCATTCCCTTCAGCCGGAGGCAAGCGAATGGCACCAATTCCACCCATTAGATGAGGGTCATTAACATTCGGCTCATTGACATCGTTGAGGTTGCCGATGTGATCTTGGTGGCCCACTTGGCTACCATTGCTTCCGTTGACACTCATTTCTTTTGTTTCAAACAACAACACACAAACCAAAACTAAAAATAAGTAGATTCAACTATGACTAAAATGAACAAAATTCAACTTCACCAAAATAATCTCAAACAACACCACTCTCCGGCAACGGTGCCATTTTGATTGAATAACACTTTCAAGGACACTTCATCCAATTCTAAGCGTCAACGATCATTAATCAGTATGAGTTGAGGTCGAATCCCATAGGGAGCAGTACATGTTTAAGATTTAATAGCAAAGTGTGAACCTGGTCAAATCAACAATAGGAATAGACATTATCGAATAAAAACATAATTCAAATCAGGGTATAACACGAATATCAGAAAATGGGGTTTTCATTTTAATTGTCAACTACAAACAACGAAAAACCAATATGAAATAGCAATAATGAGATGGGTTCTTGGGATGTGATTCGATTATAGGCTAATATAGACAAATGGGTAATTGCAACTGTTAGGAAATAGTTGTATATTAGTGAGTAAGCTAGACTATAGGGGAGGTAAACTTTCTCTCGAACAATTTACCCCCAATCAAGTCAATTTCTCTTAAACATCAACAAGCAAGTAAAATAAGACCAGCCCACAACTTAGTCCATTTACTCTCTCAAGCTGAATGTGTGGAACTTGGATTAGGATTCACTCTCTCGAGCTGAATCCATGTCAACCCAATACCCAATTACCATCAATCAATTAGCTTAATTTTAAAACCTGTCTCTCGAGCAAGCCAAAAACACAAGGGTAGAACTGCATTTGCAACTACAATTCTTAAATTAAACCACAATTACTGATTGAACTCACTTCTAAACAACATTTAAACTAACAATTAGCAATACCCATAAACTAAATAAGCCCATAATCACAAAATTACACCTCAAGAATTGAGGTTTTAGCTAGACATCATAAAAAGATAAAAATCATTACAAAATTGAGTTTCCATCAACTAGGTAAGAGTGTTTTCGTTCTTAGAATGGTCCAATTCGAAGAATCTCAACGACCCACTTCCAATTTCTCAAAAGTGAAAAACTTCAATTCTTCAAAGCTAAGGAAAAACTAGAGAAAACTTGTCTCAATGCTCAGAATAATTACAATTCCCCAAATGAAAATTAGTTGTAATGAATATTATGATTAACTGATACTAAACTAAATGTTCTAAAATGTATTTATAGTCGCCAAAAATGTGTTGCGAAGAATCACTCGAAGAAGTAAGTCGGGCTCACCGATCCATTCGGCGATCCGCCCTTTTGTTAATTCCATCGCCCTTCTGCCTTGGCCTTCAACATCCTCAAGGTCTATAACTTTGGGCAAGCCAAAACTGCATCACAGAACCACTCAGCGATCCGCCAACTACTCATTTATCTCGCCGACTTGGTTCTTTCCTTCAGGGCTTGGCACACTAGAACTTTAAGCGGTCAAGAAGCCATTCGGCGACTCGCCAAGTGGACTTGGCGATCACGAGGCTTACTTTTCTTCATTCTTTCAGCTCGCTTTGTTCCTTTTTGCAAATTAGTGTCCTTGCTTTGTTCCTCAATCCAAATACTTGGAAATCAAGGGTTTTATATCAGTTATTAGCACAAAATAAGCATTTGAGGATACTAAATCATTATAATTAAAGCCCTAAATGAGTCCAAATCTCAAACTCATCATTCTCCGAGGTAGCACCCTCAACTAAATGATTCGTCCAAAGTACTTTCACGGAAGCAATTTCTTTATTCCTTAATTTCTGCACTTGACGATCCAGAATTTCAATCAGAATATCTTCATAAGAAAGCCTCTCTTTCACACCAACAGAATTCCATTATGAGACTTGATACTCTGATTGCTACCAAATTCCACTCCTTTCAACTTTCAAAACATTCAAAAATCATAACTTATCAATCAAATTTCAAAACTAACTTTATAAACTGATCATAAATGACTCAGGGCAACTATTGAGAGGGATAAAACATTAATTTTTATAAAAAAATTCAAACTTGACTTTCCAGATCATTGCACTTTGAATTGTAAAGAATATATGGAATTTAAAATGAGTTAATCTCTCTTAAAAAATCACTATTTTTCCACTAAAATTTTTCATTGAAAAATGTGCAATGGATTTTTTTATATTTACTTTGAGTAAATCAGGGAGAAATTTTTTTATTGCTTTTTCATACAGAAAAGTTAGTAAGTGTCACAATATTTCAATAAGAATTTGTTTCCTAAAGAGCGGTTTCTTCAATAGCTTGTTCAGTGGAAAATGTTTGGAAAATCAAATCTTATAATACAAAGTTATCATTAATTCACAGAGGAAAAAGTCTTTATTTCTAGTGGTGCGATCAAAATCTAATTTTGTAAGATTTATTTTTAAAAAGTTGTTTTACCTAAATCATTAGCCATTTGAATTGTAAATTTTCAACTGAACGTCACAATTTTCAAATGATTATGTTGTATTTTGATAACGTCTAAGAATCCACCAAGAGTTAAGGTACTTGGTCCTTTATTGAGAACAACTAAGAAAAGAAAGAAACATACCACAAATAATAAAGTAAAAAAAAAAAGATTTATATGTGGAAACCTTCTTGTTCAAGGAAGGAAAAAGCACGACCTACCACATGAAATTTCTTCAACAACTTCACTAAAATAGAAACAAAGTTTCACATTACAATCTCTTCCAATCTACGAGTTAAACTCTTAATACCTTCCCCCTTACAACAACTTTATTGTAAGCTCTATTACAATACTTCTATTGTAAACAACAACTAACTTAGGTAACCCTTGCTGACAGATAATCACTTCAACAAATAAGGTACACAAATAGACCAACAACTAATTGCTTCAATAATGAAGAGTAGGTTTACAATGATAAGAACAAAATACACACTTAGCAACTTAGAACCTATAGACATCTTCAATTTTCTTGAGAGGGTCCTCAGTTGTTACAGCCTTGTCCTCTTGCAACCACTGGCGGCTCAAGGATGAGAGCTATCTTTAGAGTTTTGAAAAAATAGTTTTCTACGATTCATACCAAATCAGCTTTCCAACTTCTGAGGTGATACCATATCTGCTCCTTGGGAATATTCATCCTCGAATAGGACTCAAGTTAGCATGAGTAGAGTATGCAAAGAGAACTAACAGTCCATTATAAATGCAAATCAAATCAAAATGCATAAAACTAAGGAGTAATCGACCTCGACTAAAATATGAACCTTAAAACTGATTTCATGATTATGATTATGTATACATATATAAATATAAGAATAGCTCAAATGCATGGATCCATAAGAGTAAACATGAGGATATAATACCTCAAGCTGAAACTGAAGCGAAGGGAAAGAGATGGGTGGTACTTGGATAGCATATCGGCTTCGGCCTCCCAGGTAGCACCCTCAGCTAAAGGATTCCTCCAAAGTACTTTCATGGAAGCAACTTCTTTATTCCTCAGCTTCTGCACTTGACGATCCAGAACATCAATGAGAATCTCTTCATCAAAAAGACTCTCTTTCACCCCCAACACTTTCCAATGGTACAATTGAAGTTCGATCACCAATACACTTCTTCAACAACGAAAGATGGAACACCAGATTTATCGTGTAACACCTTAAATTTTGAAAGTAAAGTTTGAAAGGAAAAGTGTAGAAAATTTCTTGTGGAAGTAACTACGATTCCTATCTACCGACCGTTGGAAGTCCTACAGGACATAGAAGGAAAGTCATATAGTTGAATTATGTTTTCAGAAAATTCAAGTTTTTGATGTTTGACCTATGAGTACCAAAGACAAGCTGTTAGAATTTGGACAGGCTGTAGATGACATTTGTAGAAGTGATTCAGAATTAGTGAAATTTTGGACTTTAACTTGGGGTCTATGGACTTGAACTTTGGGTCTACGGACCGTAGTGTATCTGAAGGCAAAAATATGTGTATCTAGTTGTATCTGCCATGAAATTTGTTATAAAGTTATTAATTTGTGAGAATATATATAATTATTTTGAACTATAGGAAGAATTAGTAAATATGAAAGGAATGTTTGTGTATTTAGGCAATTTTCTCTTAGTTTTAAAATATAATTTTTGATAATTTTTAGGGTATTTTTGTGATAGAACAACTAATCAATATTTTCTTCAAATAATTCAAATGCTTATTATCAGTTCCACCACCTCTATCAAATCTTCTAAATGATTTATTTATAAAATTTATTATCATACTTGAACTTATATGTTTCTAAGAAAAAACTAGTTGGTCTAAATGGGCCCTTCGTATTATTTTGAACTTGAATGATCAATCAAAAGTTGGTCTACATTTTGTCCTGCCTAATTGATCTTTCACTAGCCAGAATTATGAAATTTTTTATAAATAAAAAATTACATTAGTAAATTCTTTTAAATATAAAAACATAATATAACACTTCGAATATGATAGGTGAAGTGGGAAAACCAACTAATTTCTTGGCTTTTATATAAATTTTTATAGTTTGGTGTTGTTGACAATTTTTATGTGTATCATATTTTTAATATATATATATATATACTAGATTTTTGACACGTGCATTGCACGTGATTATCAATCCATAAATTTTAAGCGAAGAATATTGTCGATTCTTTTGTAAATGTTCAATGTGGATCCTCATATATATTTATTATTCACACAAACCTTTGAAGATGGTCAATGCAAATTTTTATTAGTTAAATGCAATAATATATATATATATATATATATATATATTTGTTTCAATTTTATGAGGTTCAATCATGTAATTAGTCGTATCTCACTAATATTACCTATATGTAGCATTGATAAATAAAGTTATTCTTTTGTCTTGATCATACAAAAAACAAATTGTGATAATTCTCTAACTCTTGAGAAGTTTAATAATTTTGAAAAAGATATTCAGAAACATATATCTACATCACAGGATAAATTGTTAACAAAAATAAATGAATTTAGACTACGATAAATATTAAACTAATACAAACTTCCCCTGGCATTATTACAAGTCATATGAACTTTTCTTCGTCGAAAATTCTGAAATATTAAGAAATGATAAATAAGTAAAACAAAATGGAAATGTTTATATAGTAACTATTTTAAAGCAAACTTCTTGACAATCTAAACTACCTAAGTAGCATTGATAAATAAAGTCATTCTTTTGTCTTGGGCTTAAAAAAAATAAATCGTGACAATTCTCTAACTCTTGAGAAGTATAATAATTTTGGAAAAAGATATTCAGAAGCATACATCTACATCACAAGTTAAATTATTAACAAATACAAATGAATTTAGACTACAATAAAAATTAAACTAATACAAACTTCATCTGGCGTTATTACAAGTCATATAAACATTTCTTTGTCCAATATACTTAAATATTAAGAAATAGTATATCCGTAAAACAAAAGGGCAATGTTTATATATTGTAATAACTATTTTGAAGCACTTCCTAACCATCTAGATCAGATAAGTAGTATTGATAAATAAAGTCATTCTTTTGTCTTGAGCATCAAAAAAATAAATCGTGACAATTCTCTAACTCTTGAGAAGTTTAATAATTTTTTAAAAAGATATTTAGAAGCATATATCTACATCACAAGAGAAATTGTTAACAAAAATAATTGAATTTAGACTAAATCATGTTAACTTCATATATTGGAACATTACATACTAATGTATATACTATGAAAAAAATTATTATTATATCATCAGAATTATTTCCTCAAGTACTCCAGGTGAAGGAATATACCCTCTTAGGACATAACAATTTACTTCATAAGAATAGTGGTAACACATATTCTGCTAAACTTCGAATTCACTCAACAAGAATAAATCACACGATTTTTTTTAAATGCAAGAAGAAGAAGAGTAGACGATTACAAAAATCGTGGTTGAAAATGAGAGAAAACCCCTCTATTTATAGACAACAAAAGGGTAGTATGAACAAGTATTTTTTGTGACTTATCTGAAAAGTCATGACCTTTCCTAGAAGTCACAACCTTTTGAAAAGTCACAACTTATTGAAAAAGTCATAACTTTTAGGAAAAGTCACGACTCATCAAAAAATCACAACCCTATAAAAAAGTCACAACTTATCACAAAAGTCATAACTCATCGAAAAGAAGTAGCATAAGTGAGAAAATTTATAATTGAAAATACGTAAGGTAGATAAGAATTTTTGAATAAAACTTATTTGACTCCTAAAATAGGATTGACACTTTATGATGAAATAAATATAGCATAGATTTTATTCAAATTAAAATGGTTCATATTTGTGCATGAAAGTTTTGACTTGTTTAGTCCTTCAAAGTGCAGATTTTTTTCATATATAAAAGGAATATTAATTAATAGAAATAATGTGTAGACTAGATACCATTCTAAGAAAATCTTATTGAGAACTATATTTAAGAATTTATTATTATTTTATTTCTATCTTTCAGGGAGATTAGGAGAAACTCTTGATTCCACAATAATTAGAAGGAAAATATAAGATGGAATAAAGATAGTCCTTACTTTACTTTAATAAGAAAAAGAAATATTTGTGCATGAAATTTTTGACTTATTTTTAATCTTTTAAAGAAAATATTTTTCTCTTATAAAAAAAGTATATTAATTAAGAGAACTAATTATATAGACTAGATACAATCCTTACAAATCATATCTAGAACTACATTTTAGGATTAGTAGTTGTGTTTTTCTATTAGTATCTTGGAGGTAAATTAGAAGAAAAATACTAATATAATTACCTAATGAGTATAAAGAAAAAAAAAGGTAAGTTTGTTGAAATTTTGGTAACAAAATTCGTATATATGACATGTAGTTAATGACTTTGTTTATGTTCAAGGTACTTGTCCTGCTATAATTACAGCTGAAAACATTCATATATTTTCAAGTGAATATTTCACTAAGAGAAAAATGGAACTTTATCTGCAATAAACAGTATGCCAATCAAATAGTAACGATTTTAAATTCACTAGAAACATAACATTATTTATAGATTTTGATGTGTATGTTTATGTGTAAATTTGTTACTTTGTTTGTTGTCAGGATTTTGCACTGGCGGCCAAATGCAGGCACAACAATCAACACTCAAATACTGACAGAAATATCTCAATGTTTTGAGAGCATTAATGGTGTTAAAGATGGAACATGGAAAAATACTCTTAGCTTTTATAAGCCTATACTCAAAAGTATTTCATTACAACATATGTCTGTAAACACAACATAAAGGATAGATCCCTTTTTTCCTCTCGATTCATTGTAAAGTTCAATTTTTAAAAGTACTCTTCCGTTCATGTAAGAGATTTGATATTGGAATGATTTTTTTCTTAATAGAACAAGCAAATGCATCGGAGTTTCCCCAAAACTATTTGGGGATTTCACTTCAAGAACAGCCTAACAAGTATTATTTGCTAATTAGAGAGCAACGATTGATTGTCGAAGCATAGTCATCTATTCAAACGATAATAGAGACCTTGCAGTCTTACAAAATAAGGGTTGCACTTAATTTTGAGGTTTATATTACTGAGATTTGCTAATTATTATTATTATTACTATAGGAGGATGATTAACTGATATAGCACTATCCACGATTCTTACTTCGTAAATTGAAGAGTCCATAAGTGATATTATCTGCATGTATTGTGCTTCAATATTTTGAGAAAATTAAAGAACTTCTCCATATTAAGATTACTATTTAGCTTATAAAAATGTGAAGATTGAAGAAATTCGAGATGACAACATACTAAATATTAGTTCGTCTATTTGTTAACCAGTCATAAAATAAGGCTTCAATTCTTATAGAATTGTGCCATCCAGTTGGACTTTTCCTAACAACAACTCATTCATTGAACTGATCAAGAATTTTCTTGCAATAACAAAACACTATATATTGTTGGTAAAGATCGTATGTTCTCTATGATTATTCATAGAAGATAATTTTGATACTTAACGCTATTTGGACTGCTTTGGTTTGTGTTTTAGAATTCGCAAAAAGAACTTACAAAGCACTACATCATAATACTTATTTCAATAATTGACCCATATAGGGATGTCAGTATCGACTTGGTGACTTTAGGATGCGAGTGGGCAAAGCTGTTCCAATAAACTCTGAGAACTTGAGAGGAATAATTATGGAGGTATGAAATACTTTTAAATATTTATTCTCAGTTGAACGCTTGTTATGTTGCTAAGTCTTTTTCGAAACATTGATATATTATGCTCTTGTATGCTTTTTATGTTGAATGAATAGAAATTCATTTATTTCGCTATACCTAAAAACATAATTATAACTTTAGTCCTTTTTAATGCTAAAATATTGTCACATAAACATATTTTTACTTGAGACATTGATGGGACTAGGTGAAAGACATTACTTCCAACTTATTTTCACCTTAAAAGAAGAATAGATGGAAAAAACGAAGGTATGATGGGATGGATAAGAATTAAGTCAATATTTGTAGATATTTGTGGGCAATTTGATTGGCAGGTCCAATCGATTCATAGCCTCTCGATTACACCCTCATTCATGCAAGGATTGGTGATTAAGGCTCCATACTGAGTTTTATGAAATATCTTAGAACAGGTTATAACTTTATAGTACTTTTCTCCACATTGTCATTGCATTGCAATAGTACAACATAGATTTTAAGCAATTTCTATTATGAGCATGTTGGCCTCACATGATGTGTATTTCTTTTATAGATAGAGTATCTACCGATTTCCTCATGGAAAACATCACACCAGATTATGGATGAATTCTTCGACATATGGAAGGAAGCTCTTGGGAAAAGATCATTACCAGGTCATTTTGTGCACATTGAACCAAATTTTGCAGAGTATGGCCTCTCTGATCAGTACACTTCACAACACACAGCTGTACAATATGATAGCATCATAACTCAAATGGTAGAAACTGCTATATTATCACATGGAGTTAGAAATTAGAATGTTTTGTTAATATTATATTCAGAAATTAATTAGGAATATGCACACAAAACATGATGTCGTTACACAACTACTTTCTTATGTACTTACAACTAAAATCAAAATTCCAATAGTAAGCAAGCTTAGAGATACTATGATTTTATATCAGTGTAATTCCTTCTCATTTAAGTGGGTGATATAAAAGTTAATTTTTTGCTTTTGTCTGAAAAGTTGTACTTAAAATGATATATAAACTTCTAAGTCTATGCAAGATAAGTAGGGATTGAACTTTGGAGAGTCAAGCTTTCTTGCTAAATATGGTATATATTTACCTTAAAAAAATGGACCACCTGACACCATTGAAAATTAAGGAGAAATAAGAGCAAGTCAATATACATGCTAAAAAGATTTTGGTTAAGCTACGATGGAGACATTCAAATTAAAAAAGGAGATTTCAAGCTTATATGAAATTTTAAAATTCCAAGTAACACGTTTCAACTTTCTGTCAAGGCTCAAAACTGGATGTGGTGATACTTGTCTTATCCAATCAAGAAAAGTTGGCCGAAAACTCAAATAATAACGATGCAGAAGTAAAACAACAATAAAGGTCTAACACCATATAATAATGCAGAAACTCATAATTAACTTAAACAAACCCCCAAAACCTGGTTGTCACGTATCCAAGTCTCTAATGTATTACAATAGAAATTAAGAAAAATGCAAGTCTCAATGTCATTGTTTCTAGAGAACAAACACATAAATAAGGAATAAGAGGGCCTATTGAGATGACAAGCAACTAACTCTTAAGTCTCCACAGTAAAGCCTCAGATGAAGTATAGAGGAAGGATAATCACGAAGCCTAGGGCTCGTAACCTAAATAAGTGTAGAAGCAAGGAGTGAGTACCAAAATAGCATAGTACTCAGCAAGCAAACCTCTAAACACGAAGTAAAGTAATATAGAATATGGATACTCCTAACATTCCCCTTAAACCTTCACAACTACAACCTACCAAAAATCAGCCCAACCTAACAGTTCACAATTCAGATAGCATATAACTCAATCACCACTCTTCAACAGTTATCAATCACAAGTTCAAGGAAAAGCACTCACAAGTTCATAGATAGTAATGATGTGCAATGCGATGAAATGAAATACCAAGTAAGATGATGTAAGTATGTTCTAACGATACAAACCTTTTGTTTTTCGGTTGAGGACCCATTGGGGGATTTTCAGTCCATGCATTTGTCACGGCGTGCGACACGTCCCTTGAATTGGTACATCCCTTTTTGTTCCATATTCTTCCTCGGATCACATAAAACTTACAATAATCAGTGCCTCAAAACCAATGCAAATATGTATGTACAAATGCTCAAGGAAAGAGGTATATCCAAATTCCACCAATCAATCATAGATAATCATGACATTTCATCAATATGAGATCATATATTCATTCAAATCATCCACAGCACATCACACATTAATATATATCATCAAGTTGCCTTTTTATTTCCCCGTTTTCGTCAAGTGAATCATTAAATATGAAAAAGTTAAACCTATCATCAAATTTCATTACTCCCCAACACATGCAATAAGGAAATATGAAATTCTATATACTTAATAAAGATTAAGAAGTTTACTTGCCTCAATAAATCAAACAATCACTTCAGAAGTTGAGCTTTCTCTTTTTATTGGGTCTCCAAATTAATGCAATCTATCCAAATAAGTAATCACAATAAGAAATTGAATGTCACTACACTCATATAAAGACTTTTTGAAAATAGGGCTAATCGACCCAAATGACCCAGTTCCTAAAATGAGGTTTAAATAAGGAAATTATACAAAATTGTGTTACCCAGAGAATTTGGAAACCACCGATGAAACCATTTAGAAAATAGAGTTGAATCAAGCCTTTAATCATCAATTTATGCAAGACCTTACACCTTTTAAAAAACCTTCAAAGTTGGGATAAAAACTCAAGTTTATTTATCAAAATAATGAATTAATTAATGGGTAAAGGTGTTAGGGAGTTAAAAATTATTGCCCAATTGATATATCTTGAAAAACCCTTTTGAAATAAATAAAACTGATTTGTGAAATGGGGTTGGAACCCCAATTTTGAGGAAATATTCTACCAAGTTAAATTTACTCAACGTGATCGCAATGACCAAAGATTTATGATTGCAATGAGTTAAAATGGTCAACTAATTTAAATTGACCATTGTGATCGCAATTGGCTTCACGCGATCGCGATGACAGATAATCAAGCCTACGTGATCCGGCAGGATTCACGTGATCGTGATGTACTCATAAAAGACTCCACATGATCGTGAGAGATAATCACGTGATCACGATGCCCAAATTACATTAGACCAGATTACAAAAATCAGTAATCTACATAGGGCACAAAAATTTCTGAATGGACCCTCAAAATTAGTTTAGAACCCGAGTACACAAATCAGATACACTACCCAACTAGACTTGATATTTCTAACAAATACTTCTGAAGCATGGAGACATGAAAAATAGTAAGCACAACTGACAAGCTATGTGGCAAGTCCAATTTATAGGCCACCTCTCCAATCGTCCCAAAAATCTCAAAAGGACCAATGAATCTAGGGTTAAGTTTTCTCTTCTTCCTAAACCTCATCGCACACTTCATGGGTGACACTCTAAGACAAACATGGTCGTCCTCCATAAACTCTTTGTCTCGAACACTCCTATCGACATAACTCTTCTGCTGACTCTTAGTCATCAACTCCCTACCCTAAATCATACAGACCTACTCCATGGAATCTCTAAGAAAGTCTATATCCAAAAAGTCCATCTCAATTGTATCAAACCAATCGATCATAGATTTACACTTCCTACTATACAACACCTCAAATGGGGCCATCTAAATACTAGAGTGATAATTCTCAATGTAGAAAAACTCCGCTAAAGGAAAGTGTTGATCTTAATGAGAACCAAAGTCAATCACACACGCTCTAAACATGTCCTTCAATACCTGAATCATCCGCTCGGACTGTCTGTCCGTCTGATGGTGAAAACCTGTATTCATGTCTAACCGAGTACCAAACCCATACTATAAGGCTCACCAAACTGAGAAGTGAGTAGCACACCTTGGTCGAATCAATAAAAATGGGTACTCCATGAAGCTGAATTATCTAACTGATGTATAGTCGAGCCAACTTCTCTATCGTGTACTTCACCTGAATTTTAATGAAATGGACGGACTTGGTCAACCTATCAACAACCACCCAAATAGAATCATAACCTCCCACCTTGGTAGGCAAACCCACAACAATGTCCATGGTGATACATTCCCCTTTCCAAGTAGGAATAGGCATTCACTAAGATACAAATCTCAGCTGATGATTCTCCTACTAGACTTGTTGGAAAGTCAAACACCTAGACACAAACTCAAAAATGTCCCTCTTTATACCACACCACCATCAATGCTAACTCGGATACTCATACAGCTTGGTCGCTCCCGGATGAATAAAGTATCTAGATTAATGAGTCTCCTCCATGATCTGTCTCATCAACTCGCCTACCTTGGGGACACAAATCCTACCTCCGATCCTCAACACTCCATCAAAATCAAGCAACACCTCCTTGGTTTCACCCCTACACGCCTTGCCTTAAATAAGACATAACTTCTCATTATCAAACGGTCTCTCACTAATCTGATCAACCAAAGAATATTAGGCCTCAACATATGCAATCACACAACCACTCTCCTCATAAATCTGCAACCAGACAAGACTGTTTACTAATCATTGAACATATCTAGACAATAGTATCTCCTCAACACTAAGCGCGACAATACTCCCCGTGCAAAGAGTCTTCCTACTTAGAGCATCCATCACCACATTGTATTCCCTAGATGATATACGATAGTCATATCATAGTCCTTTAGCAACTCGAGTCATCTACGTTATCTCAAGTTCACATTCCTCTGATTGAAGATGTACTGAAGACTCCAATGATCAGTGAACATTTCAGAATGCACCCCATACAAATAGTGACACCATAAATTAATCACAAAGTCAATGACCTCTAACTCCAAATAATGTGTAAAGTAGTTTTTCTCAATGGTCTTCAACTGCCTAGAAGCATAAGAAATTACCTTCCCTTTCTACATAACAACACTACCCAAATCAACCACTGAAGCATCACAATAGAGAGTAAAGTCCACACCCTCCTCGGGTCGAGTCAACGCAAGAGCCGAAGTCAACAAAATCTTGAGCATTTTAAAGCTCTCCTCACACTCATCATACCACTAAGAACCTAGACTTTGTCGAGCCATTCTAGTCAATGGGGCTGTAATAGTGGAGAAACTCTGAATAAATCGGGTTGGGAGAAGTAGGTCTCGTCCAGCCTCTTAGTACCTCATTTTTTGCCGTATCTACTCTAATACCCTCATTGACTCCACATTTCCTAAGAATTCCATAGAATTAAGCCAGAACTCACACTTTGAGAACTTAGCATACAATTTTTGTTCCCTCAACCGCTGAAGTACAATGGTCAAGTATCAAACATGGTCCTCCTCAGTCTTGGAGTACACCAATATATCATTAAAGAAATCAATAACAAATGAATCCAAGGATGGAACACCTCGTTCATCAACTTCATGAATATTGCAGGGGTGTTAGTCAATCCAAATGATATCAGTGGAAACTCATAATGACCATATCAAGTCTAAAAAGTTGTCTTAGGTACATCTGATACTTTAATCTTCAACTGAAGGTAACCAGACCTCAAATCTATCTTAGAGAACAACATTTCTCCCTAAATTTGATCAAATAAGACATCAATATATGGGAGAGGATACATGTTATTCACCATTACCTTGTACAAATTTCTGTATCTAATACACATCCTCATAGTGTTGTCATTTTTCTTCACAAACAATATTGTGACCCTGAAGGTGACACACTAGGAGTAATAAGCTCCTTACTCAACAAGTCCTGTAACATATGATAGGGAGGAGTAGAAATGGGCTTAGTGCCCAGCTCCGAGTCACTAGCAAAATTGATATCCCTATCAAGAGGAACATCTGGAAGATTAGAAGGGAACACATCTGGAAACTCCTGCATGACAAGAACGGTTTCTATGGGAGGTGATTAAACACTAGTGTCCTAAATGAAGGTTAGGTAGGAAAAGCACCATCTATCTACCAATCTATAAGCAAGGATGAAAGAAACAACCCTGGTAGGGTAAGAACAACTAGAACCCTTCCACTCAAGCCTCAGAACACAAGGCAAGACTAAGGTTAGAGTCTTAACCTTATAGTTAAGAATAACATAATAATGAGATAGTCAATCCATACACAAGTTGACATCAAAACCAACCATACCCAGAATGATCAAGTCAGCTCAAGTGTCATGCCCCGACAAAGTAACAAGACATGATTGATAGACTCGACCACCACTAAGGGCTCACCCACACATGTAGAACTTGAACATGCACAAACATATTATCACACATCATATCAAACCCAGCTGCAAAATATGCAAAAGACACATATGAGAAAGTAGGCCCTAGATCAAACAATAAAGATGGAGATCGATAGAAAACTAGGACAATACCTGTAATAACTACATCGAAAGCCTCAGCCTCGGGTCTCCCTATAATTCATCACACTGACCTCATCTACCACATCCAGTATGGGTGGTAACTGTACCCCCACTCTATTTTTATCGTAGCATCACTACTAGAAGTCCTACCGCCGCTACCAGACTGAACTCTACCCTAGTCTCTATCATGTGGTCTTGGTGACCTGGTCTAGACTGAAGGACTGGTCCTCCTCGACCCCTCTACATAGGACACTTCCAAATCATGTGATCAGGACCTGTATAACTAAAGCAAAATCTCTTACTCTTAGATTGTTTTGATGATCTTGAAGGACCATTATAACTACCTCACCTCACAGATTGCTATTGTGAATAATATGAATCATGACTTGTGTTGTGAGAACACTAAGTTCCCTGACCACCTCAGATGCCAGCATAGAAGCATGAACTGGTCCCCAATGTCGGAAGGAGCCACTCCCTCTATAGAATCCCCTACCTTTAGATGAGGCACTAGAAAACTGACAAGATGAATGGGCCCTGTTAGAGCCTGTTTTGATTGGCTTGATATAGTACTTTTTAAGTCAAAAAATAAAAAGTCAAACGTAAATGACTTTTAAGTTAAAAAGTAAAAAGCAGGGGGAATCCACTTTTGATTTTTAACTTTTTTAAAGTCATTTTATCTTATTTTTAACCTGACAAATATTTCCAAAAACTAAAATTGACTTAAAGTAAGTTTTCCCAACTTTTAAGCCAATCTAAACAGGCTCTTAGGGTCACTAAACCCCTCTCTCTCTCCATCAACTCCACCTTCTTGGCGGTTATCACAATGGATTTGAAGGAAGCCCCATCATGGGTTGATCTAAACACAGCCAATCGGATGGAATATGTCAACCCCCTCACAAATATGTGAACTCTCTATGCCTTCTTAGGGATTATAGATAGGGCATGCCTAGATAGATGATAGAAGTAAGACTTATAGTTAGTAATAGTGAGGCTACCCTGCGTTAAACTCTTAAATCCTAGGCGACTGTCTTCTGTCACGCACAAATGAATGAAGCGGTCATAAAAATCACTAGCAAATATCTCCCAAGTCACTGGTGGAGATCCAATTGGCAAGGACCCACAATAAACCCTATACCACTCTCTCACTTGCCCACAGAACTAGAGAGTAGCATACCAGACTCCATGTGACTCAGCTAACCCCACAATCTCAAGGAACTCTTACCAAGTGGTGAAGAACTCATGTGCATCTCTCTTTCAACTCTGAAACTATGATGGATCCATCTTCGACACCTCTCATACATGTGGTGCTCATCTTCTGTCAAAACAACTAAGGTACCACCTTGACCCTAACTGTCGATGCCAGGACAACCTCAACCACGGGACCAACTGGATCTTGAGCCATTAGAACTTTATGCTTCTTTGGGTATGAGCCCCCACTCTAGTATGTGAACCTCGTGGTATGACTGGCGTACCACCACGATGAGTAAAGCTCTCGAGCACACCAACATGCTTAATGAGGTATTCTGAAGAAATGGTGTGCTGGCATACTATAGAGGAATCTGGTCCTCTCTTTCATTAACCTCTGGCTTGGGAGAGACCTTTGTGTGAAAGCCTCTTTGTGGTGCCACTTCATGGGCATGACCTCTAGCTGGTGTCACTCCATGAACACAACCTCTAGCTCAGGCTCAACCCCAACCCCAAGCTGGGGTCTCAATAACTGGCTCAGGCACTGCCTTTCAGATGAGTCTAGAATTTTGACTCATTATTAAATGAATTAGTCTCCTCAATGCCTATTTTATGATCATAACTGATGTTTAATGTGTTTATATGCAGGAATGAAGGCTTAAGAACAAGGCAAGGACATTACAATGCAAAAAGGAGCAAAAAAGTTGGAAAAGCCGAAGAAAAGAGAAGTTGGAGCTCACAAAATCCACTTGATGACTCGCCGAATGAGCTTCCAGCTCGCCAAACCATCTAGCAAAGTAGCTCATATATCAAGCCAATTTGGCGAGTGAAAATACACTTCAGCGACGTGTCGATTGGAACTGTGACAACAACTTAGCTCGCTAAATCTTCTAGGACTATTGGACGCATAACTATAGACAAAAGGAGAGAAGGCATGTATTTCAGTAGACCGTTGAGTCGTTCGCTGATCCCGACTAATGTTGTCAATTAATCTTCGTGCTCATATTTTTGGGAAATCTTTGGAGACGTATAAATTCATTTTTTGAAAAGTGAAAAGTAGTTGACAAAGAATGTATTACCCAATTTTTAGAGCTTTTTACATTTTTCTACATTATTGAATACTCTTGGAGAGGTTTTGAGATTATAGGATTCTAGTCTTAATTTTGGCATTGAACATTGCATATTGTTAACAATTCATATGGGTAATCTTTTTGGTAACGATTTCTTGCTTTTTGCTATGTTTGGCTAAAACCCCTTCCCTTAGGGGTGTGATTATGTAATTGAATAAATAAATTAGCTTATGGGTATTGTTAATTGCTGAATTTAATGTTGTTTTGAAATGGGTTCAATTGTTTATTCATGTTTCATTAATGAACTAAAGTTACAAATTCATTTCTAGCTTAGCTCTCTATGCTTGCTTGAGAAAGATGCTTAGAGTAAAATGACTGATTGATAGTTATGTTGATTTATTTATTTACAATCCATCTTGAGAAAGTGGGTTTAATTAAGGAATTTGGTTGCTTTGTATTGTTAACCTTATCAAGGTTCAGAAGAACTTGCTTGAAACATGATAGTTGATTGAGAAATGGCTATCGTAATTACAATATATGCTACCCATTGAGATTCAACAACTTAAAGCAAATAATAATTACCCATTCGGAGAAATTAGTATTCGATTTCTCTCACTACTAAGGTCCTCTGTCTAATCGTTTAAATCCTCTGTTAATTATTTTTGTTTGTAAGTTGTTACTAAATTCCCCCTTTTGATATTGATAATTGAAACTCTTGATTTTTTTATGTTGCGTAGACTTTTTCTTCTATAAAAGATTACACATCTTTAATTGTGTAACACCTCGTAGCCTAAGGAAAGAACCTAGCCATTTTCTAGAACTAGCAGTATCACTCACGAGGGCCAACCACGCCCCGTGGTTGGACGCATGCCTCGTTGGTGGGCCTCGTGGATGGACACCATGGAGAAGACTGCCTAAGGTAGAACCACGGCCAAGACCCACGCCATGTGGATGGGTCCACGATCCATGGTTTGCGCTCCGTAGGTCCATGGTTTAAAAACCAAGTCCCAGTCCATGAACCACGATTGAACAGGGTGGACCGTATCTCTATCCATGATCCGTCAGTCGTGGTGTCGTGGTTCATGGGTTGGGCGGTTATTTTAGGGACTTAAGGGTCTTTTCCGATTTTAATTAAATTGAAGTTGTGTTGTTTTGACTATGTCTAGACCACCTATGTAAGACTTTTTACCCCCAAATTAGACCCATTTAGTTCATTCTCTCAAATCCCAAAAGAAAACCCAAAACCCCTCTCAAATATTCGCTCTCTAGAAGTTGGAAGATGAAGGAAGAAGTGGAAGCTAGGTCAATATCAAATCTCCAATCTTCAAGCTTTTGTGGGAAATTGGATTAAGGTGTGATAGCTCTTTATCAATGGACATTTTCCATCCATGGAGTGCCCGAGAATTTCCTTAATTTGATGAAGAATTCCCCAATGTAGCTAGGGTTTCTTCCAATGTTGAGGAATACGTTGATCATGGATCCAATTGAGTGGATTGTGATTATTTATGATCGAATTAGTATAATTACATGTTATTAGATTGAATTTACATGTATCCATGCCTATTTCATTATTATACCCAAGAATTGATATATTTGGGTTGTTTTAATGAAGGGAAACTTTGTGGGTTTAGGCTTGTCCTTATAGAATTGATGAATTTTATTAGAATTGCTTTATAATGAAGCTTAGAGGATGATCATGAGATCTAGGGCTTTGAAAGTAAAGCTTATGATGTGAATTGTTGGTAATTGATGTTATTGTATATAAAGGGATACTTCATTTGTAAATCGCCTAATTATGAGTGTATGAATGTGAAAGGTTTACTCATATGAATGATTCTAGGTTTGAAAGAATTTCTCACCTAAAATGAATCTAAACTAAAAGGTTATGTAATTAATGAGGCTAGAGGCGATTACCCTTGAACTACATATGTAAGGATATGAGGTGATTCCCATACTCCTTGGAATTGAACATGAGGTGAGTCCCCACGTTCTTATTATGATGAATAGATATGGAGTCGAGTACCCGCATTATATGATGAATGGTGTGGAGGCGAGTACCCGCAATCTATAACTAAGGTAAGAGGCGAATACCCAGTAGCCTTTATAAGCTAGGCAAAGAGGTGAATCCCCATGTCTTAAAAATTAAGTATGGATAAGGATACTAAGATGTAAAGAATGAATAATGTAGATTTTTTCTAGAGATGCCTTCCATGAGGTAAGTTGACTAAGAGGAGATGACCCAAGTCATTAGTAAGGATGAGTAAGGTTACTTGAGAAGTATTCCTTTCGTATTATGATATTGTTTTATATTTATTGATTATGCTTTGGTTTGTATTGACTAACCATGATTCTTATGTTGTTTATGCTAGCTATCATATTAAGTACTTGATTGCACTAACACATACTTTGCCGACATTCATATGAAATGTATGGTCCGGTGACTTAGATTCACACACTTGTGGCTAGCTTCATTGTTGATCAAGGAAGTGAACATTTGGTGATTCCTCATTGTGTCTGTGGATGTGATCACCCTTTTCTATCATGTCTTGCCCTTATGTTTTGGACTATTGTATAGGGTGCGTCCCAAGACTAATTTCATTTTGTTCTAGATGGTTTGAGACAATGTTTTTAGACTTCCATTTGCTTTTATAAAAGACTTTGATTGTATTGAATTTTTTTTAATTCCCGCTTATTTCTATTACTTTATGTTATGATATGCTTAGTAGGCTTGTATGAGACCTCTCGGAGTCTTATACACCTTGTTACATCTAAGGGGTACCCCTGGGTCGTGACAAACTTGGTAATCAGAGCACAAGGTGTAGAATGGTTCTAGGATTTCTCAAACCACATCAAGTAGAGTCTTGTTCATAAGTGTAAAGCAACCCACATATATGAATGAGAGGCTACTAGATGTTTAGGAAACTTCACTACTTGATTTCTTTAAGTCGTGCCATGGAGGTTAACTCTATGAAGACTTTATCCTAATCCTTACCTGATGGTTTTCAGGATATGAATACCAGAAGAGCTAATGCTAGAAGGATTAAGGGAGAGAATACGAATTAAGAGGCTCCTTCCCAAGCTCCTCTTCAAGATCCAATTGATCCTTTGACTGACAATGTAACCAATGTAGAGTTTAGGTCGGCTTTTCAAGAGTTGGCTCAAGCCGTGATGGCCCAAGCCAATAGAGAGGTGGTTGCCCCCGTGAACCCAAGTACGAGTACGACGGAGGCAAGAGTGAGGGACTTTACAAGGATGAACCCTCCCAAATTTCATGGCTCCAAACTGGAGGAAAATCCTCAAGAATTTATCGATGAGGTCTATAAAATACTTGTTATTATGGGAGTGACATTGGTAGAGAAAGCAGAGTTAGCCACTTACCAAGTCGAAGGGGTTGGTCAGATTTGGTTTAATCATTGGAAAGAGGAAAGGCCGGAAAGAGCGGGTCCCATAGAATGGCAAAGGTTCAAATTGCTTTTCTTGATAGATTTTTCCCTCTAGAGATGAGAGAGGCCAAGGTACTTGAGTTCATCAACCTTAGGCAAGGGAACATGAGTGTGAAGGAGTATGCTTTGAGTTTCACTCAACTATCTAAATATGCTCCTTCCATAATGGCGGATCGTAGGACCAAGATGATTAAGTTAGTGTCGGGAGTGTCCGACTTGGTTGTCAAAGAATGTCGCATCGCTCTGCTTATGCATGACATGGACATTTCTTGTCTTATGGTGCATGCCCAACAAATTGATGAAGAAAAGCTTAAGGAAAGGTCTAGGGAAGCAAAGAGGGAAAGAACGGACGATGGTAACTACTCACATTCTAGGTCCGGTGGACGGGGTCATTTAAGGTTTCGACAAAGGTTCTCCGGGCAAAGTTCTTCTAATGCTCTTCCAAGGTCTAACAATGAAAGGGTGTCTAACCCCAAACCTCAAGGATATGGTAATAAGTCCATGATTCCTACTTGTGCCAAATGTGGGAGAAACCATGAAGGGATGTGTCTAGCAGGTTTCGATTCTTGCTTTGGGTGTGGTAAGATGAATCACAAGATAAGGAATTGTCCATAGGTTTCTAAGAATGAGGGATATAATCTCCGTAGGGCTCAACCCAACCCCTCATCCGGTCCAAGTGGTTCGGGTGCACATGCTCCTAACCAAAACCAATTCTATGCTCTCCAAAATAGAGGTGATCAAGAGAACTCCCCCGATGTGGTGACCGGTATGTTAAAAGTGTTCCAATTAGATGTGTATGCTTTGTTAGATCATGGTGCTACTTTTTCCTTTGTGACACCTTATGTGGCCATGAGCTTTGATGTGCTCCCCGAAATGTTGTTAGAACCTTTTTCTGTTTCTACCTGTGTTGGCTGAAAGGGTATATAGAAGATGTCCCATTTCTTTGTCCCATTGAGTTAGTCTTGTTGACTTGGTAGAACTTTATATGTTAGACTTTGACGTCATACTTTGGATTGATTGGTTGCATTCATGTTATGCTTCGATTGATTGTAGAACTCGGCTAGTAAAATTCTACTTTCCAAATGAGCCTAGGCTAGAGTGGAAGGGGGGGGGGGATTCTTTGCCTAAGAGTCGGGTGGTTTCTTGTCTAAAAGATAGAAAGATGATTTCTAAGGGTTGTATCTATCATATAGTTAGGGCGAGGGATATGGATTTCGAAGTCCCTAGTCTTGAGTCGGTCCCCATTGTAATGAGTTTCCAGATGTATTTCCCGATGATTTTCCCGATATTCCTCCCAAAAGGGAAATAGACTTCGGTATTGACCTTCTCTCGGATACTCAACCTATCTCTATTCCTCCTTATAGAATGGCTCTAGTTGAACTTAAGGAGTTGAAAGAACAATTGAATGATCTATTGGATAAAGGTTTTATTCGACTGAGTATCTCTCTGTGGGGTGCTCCGTTGTTGTTTGTTAAGAAAAAGGATGGTTCACTCTGAATGTGTATTGACTATCGACAATTGAACTAGGTGACCATAAATAACAAATATCCTCTCCCTAGGATTGATGATTTGTTTGATCAACTTCAAGGTGCAAGTTATTTCTCTAAAATTGATCTCCGATCGGGTTTTCACCAATTGAGGTAGAAAGACGAAGATATTCCCAAAATAGCTTTTCGAACCAGATATAGTCACTATGAGTTTTTAGTAATGTCATTTGGTATGACTAACGCTTGGGCGGTATTTATGGACTTGATGAATCGAGTGTTTAGACAATATCTTGACATGTCTGTGATCGTGTTTATCGATGATATTTTGATCTACTCAAGAAGTGAGAATGAGCATATTGATCATTTGAGGATCGTATTGCAAATCCTAAAGGACCAACAACTCTTTGCAAAGTTTAGTAAATGTGAATTTTGGCTAATGTATGTAGCTTTCCTTGGTCATATTGTGTCTAATAAAGATATTGAGGTGGATCCTAAGAAGACGAATGCAGTCAAGAGTTGGCCTAGACCACTATCACCTTCAAATATTAGAAGCTTTTTGGGTTTGGCCTGTTATTATAGAAGGTTTGTTGAGGGATTTTCCTCCATTATCTCTGCTTTGACGGCTTTGACTCAAAATAAGTCTATGTTCAATGGTCGGAAGCGTGTGAGAAAAATTTCCAAGAGTTGAAGGATAGACTCACTTTTGCTCCGGTGTTGACCTTACTGGAAGGGACGGATGGGTTTGTGGTTTATTATGATGCCTTGAGAATCAGGCTAGGGTGTGTCCTAATGCAAAATGGGAAAGTTATTTCCTATGCCTTAAGGCAACTTAAAGTACATGAGAAGAACTATCCTACTCACGACCTTAAATTAGTGGCGGTCGTATTTCCTCTAAAGATTTGCAGACAATTTGTATGGAGTGCATGTTGATCTTTTTACCGATCACAAGAGCTTGCAATATGTGGTTAATCAAAAAGACTTGAATCTTCGCCAAAGAAGGTGGCTTGAGTTATTGAAAGATTATGATATGAGTGTCATTTATCACCCCGGCAAAGCTAATGTAGTAGCAGATGTTCTTAGTAGGTTGTCCATAGGTAGCGTGGCTCACATTGATGATGATAAGAAGGAATTGGTACGAGATGTACATAGATTGGCCCGTTAGGGTGTTCGACTAGTAGGCTCTACCAAGGGTGGTGTCATGGTTCATAATGGCTCTGAATCGTCTCTTGTGAGTGATGTGAAAGCTAAGCAATGTCTAGATCTGATTTTGGTAGAATCGAAAGAGGTGGTGCTCAAGAAGTCTGTTGATGCTTTCTCCCAAGGGAGAGATGGGTACTTAGATACCAAGGTCGGTTATGTGTTCCAAATGTTGATGACTTAAGGGAACAAATTTTGGCAGAGGCCCATAGTTCTTGGTATTCTATTCACCCAGGAGCAACCAAGATGTACCGCGACTTGCGGGAAATCTATTGGTGGATGGGATGAAGAACGATATTGCATGATTTATGGCTAAGTGTCCAAATTGCCAACAAGTAAAGGTTGAGCACCAAAAACTGGGAGGTTTATTACAGGATATCAGTATTCCCACCTGGAAGTGGGAGGATATTAATATGGATTTCATAGTAGGGTTGCCATGTACCCGACACAAATATGATTTTATTAGGGTTATAGTAGACCGAATGACGAAATCGGCCCATTTCATTCCCGTCAAGGTTTCTTATGTGGCGGAAGACTATGCCAAGTTGTATTTGAGGGAAATGGTAAAATTGCATGGTGTGCCATTGTCCACTATTTCGGATAGGGGTACTCAGTTTACTTCTTAGTTTAGGAAGTCATTCCAAAAGGGTCTTGGCACAAAAGTGAAGCTTAGCACAACTTTTCACGCACAAGACGATGGGCAAGCGGAGCAAATAATCCAAACTTTAGAGGATATGTTGAGAGTATGTGTCATGATGAGTCCACAAATTGGACTAATTTAGGGCTATATTTTTATGAAATTGTGTCCTCAAATGCTTATTTTATCTCGATATTTGATGAAAACCTTTAGGTTTCAGGTATTTGAAGTTTCAGGTATTTGAAGTATGAGGGAAAGCATGGACACGATCGAGCAAAAAGGAGCAAAAGAACGAAGAAAGGAAGATCTGCGAATCGTCGAACCCATTCGGTGAGTCGCCAATAGATCACATTTCCGCCTTTTGTTCAGTGTGCTGATCCCTGAAGGAAAAGAGCAAATCAACGGTGAAAAGAAGCAGTCGACATATCGCCAAGTAACTCCACGAAGAAGTGTTACATCGCCCAATGATCCAAAACATGAAGATGTTGAAGGCAACTGATGAAAGGCGACAAAGTAAACCAAAGGGCGGATCGCCGAATGCATCGGCGATCCCGACTAACATCGCCAAAAGATCCTTCGGAGCAGTTTTTCAGAAAACTATAAATACTAGTTCAGTTTTTATTCTTAGTAGTGAATACTACCTTGTTTTACCTAGTTTTGAGATTATTAACTTTTAGAGAGAGTCTTTGAGACATTCTCCCTATGTTTTGGAGACGGTTTTGAAGAACTTGGAGCTTTCAAGGGTTTCATCTTCAAGAAATTGGACTTGGATCTCTTGGATTCTTAACCTTTTTCCTGTTTTAAGACTTAATCTTGCATACCCATTGATGGAAATTGATATTGGTATACTTCTTTATCTCTTTTACATGTGTGGCTAAAAACCCTAATTCTTGGGGTGTGATTTTGTGAATATGGGTTAGATTTGTTGTTGGGTCTTGCTTGCTGATAGTTTATTTGTGATTTAAATATGATTTCGTTTAGTGGTTGTGGATGAATCTAATGAGGTTGTAGTTGCAAATATAATCTCATATATGTGTTTTCGGCTTGCTCGAGAGAGAGGTAGTAAAACTAAGACCACTAAATTGATGGCCAGTGCAAGTGGGTCGACATAAGGTTCAACTCGAGAGAGTGAACCCTAGTCCCATGTCCACAGACTCAACTCAAGTTAGTGAGTGGGTTAAGGCGAAGGCTGTTCTTCATGTGGCAAGTGGGTGTCCGAGAAAAACCCGCTTGAAACGGGGTAAGTTGCTCTAGAGAGAGCTTATCCCCTTTAAAGTTTAGCCTAGTCACAAATACTCTATGAATTTACTATCACAAGCATGTGCCCAATGATTTAGTCTATCCTGTATTCCTATCACATCCCAAGAATCCCATCTCCATACTTGTATTTTTCCTTATTTTCATTATTTTAGTTGTTTCTTGCTTACAAACCCACACTTGAATATTTGACGCTTGCGTCACCCTATTTCATTTACAATGTTTTTACTCGTTAATGTCTTTAGCTACGATTAGCTTTGGCACGTTTGCACTTAACCACTAATTTTCACATCCACTCTCTTGGGACGATCCCAACCCTTGGTTGGGTTACTAAACTATTGTACGATCGTAGACACTTACATCGGAAGTTGTGTCTTGATTACGCAAACATCATGTCATCGATTTTAAGGGAAGTTGGGATGATCACTTTCCATTTATAGAGTTCGCTTATAATAATAGTTACCATTCTAGTATTGGTATGTTCCCCTTTGAAGCTCTTTATGGTAGGAGGTGTAGATCTCCTATAGGGTGGTTTGAAGTGGGTGAAGTTGCTTTGATTGGACCCGAACTAGTTCATGAGGCTATGGAGAAAGTCCGGCTCATTAGAGAGAGGTTGAGAACAACTCAAATCCAACAGAAGTCCTATGCCGATGTGAAGAGAAGAGACCTTGAGTTTGAGGTTAATGATTGGGTCTATTTGAAAATATCACCTATGAAGGGTGTGATGAGCTTTGGAAAGAAAGGGAAACTTAGTCCCCCGTTTATAGGCCCATATCAAATCCTGAGACCCGTTGATAAGGTTGCTTATGAGTTAGAGTTTCCAAATGAGTTTGCAATTGTGCATCTCATTTTCCATGTCTCCATGCTTAAGAAGTGTGTTGGAGATCCAACATCTATAATTTCCCTTGAATATTTGGGAGTTGACGAGAGCCTTTCTTATGAGAAAGTTCCGGTTTAGATTCTAGACCGGCAAGTTAAGAGATTAAGAAATAAGGAAGTAGCTTCCGTGAAAGTTTTGTGGAGAAACCACTTAGTTGAGGGTGCTACATGGGAGTCCGAGGCCAATATGAAGTCCCGATATCCTCATCTTTTTCCTTCTACTCTACCTTGAGGTAATGAACTTCCTCTTGAATTGTTTTATGTTTAGAAGTCATGTGTGTTTTATGTGTTTCCATGATTTCTTTATGCGCATGTTCATGAAGTAGATTGAGTCTTAAAAGAAATGAATTATGGGTATTATGTTCCTCATGTTGTAGTGCATTGAGTATAAGTTGCCTATAGACTTCATGAGATGAATTGATGAACATGTTTCACATATGCTTTTTGAGATCGAATTGCATATGGGCTCCATGAGATTGTGTTGAGCATGTTTATGTTTGGAGATGATAGTATCTCCTTGAATGTGAGAAATCTGAAATTTTATGCATATTAGGTTGATAGATGTAGCTCCTACTTTCTTAAGGTGCATTGAATAGATTTGACTCAGAGTTGATGTTTCCCTTTAAGTTGTGTGCATTTAGATGTGTTGCATGCATGATGGGCTGCTAGTCTTGAGTCTTTTCGCTTAGAAATATGCTTAGAATATAATTCGAGGACGAATGATCCTAATGAGGAGATATTGTAACACCCCGCAGCCTAAGGAGGGAACCTAGCCAATTTCCAGAACCAGCAATGTCACCTACGAGGGCCAACCAATCCTTGTGGTTGGACCCACGCCTTATTGGTGGGCTTCGTGGATGGACACCATAGGGAAAACTTTCTAAGAAAGAACCACGGCGAGGACCCATGCCCCGTGAATGGGTCTACGGTCCGTGGTTTGGGCTCCGTAGGTCCATGGTCTAAAAACCAAGTCCCAAACAATGAACCACGATTGACTAGGATGGACCACGGACCGTCAGTCGTGGTCTCATGGATCAGGGGCTGGGCGATTATTTTAGGGACTTAAGGGTCTTTTCCGGTTTTAATTAAATTGAAGTGGTGTTGTTTGCCTACGTCTAGACCACCTATATAACCCTTTCTACCCCCAAATTAGACCCATTTAGTTCATTCTCTCAAATCCCAAAAGAAAACAAAAAAACCCTCTCAAATATTCTCTCTCTAGAAGTTGGAAGAAGAAGGAAGAAGAGGAAATTGGATTAAGGTATGATAGCTCTTCATCCATGGACACTTTCCATCCATGGAGTTCCCTAGAATTTCCCCAATTTTTGAAGAATTCCCCAATTTAGCTAGGGTTTCTTCCAATGTTGAGGATTACGTTGATCATGGATCCAATTGAGTGGATTGTCATTGTTTATCAAAGAATTAGTATAATTACATGTTATTAGATTGAAATTACATTTATCCATGCATATTCCATTATTATACCCTAGAATTGATATAATTGGGTTGTTGCCATTAAGGGAAACTTTATGGGTTTAGGCTTGTCCTTATAGGATTTATGAATTTTGATTTGAATTTCTTTAGAATGAAGCTTAGATGATGATCATGAGATCTAGGATTTTGAGAGTAAAGCTTATGATGTGAATTTTTCGTAATTGATGTTATTGTTGAGGAAGGGATACTTCCCTCCGAAATTGCCTAATTATGAATGTATGAATGTGAAAGGTTTACTCACATGAATGATTCTAGTTTTGAAAGGATTGCTCACCTAAAATGAATCTAGACTAAAAGGTTATGTAATTGATGACGCTAGAGGTGATTACCTTTTACCTCCATATATAAGGATTTGAGGTGATTCCCTTATTCCTTGGAATTGAAAAAGAGGTGAGCCCCCACGTTCTTATTATGATGAATGGGCATGGAGGCGAGTACACATGATCCTTATGAAATAAAGTGGAGGCGAGTACCGGCATTATATAATGAATGATGTGGAGGCGAGTACCCGCATCATATGATTAGGTTGTGGAGGCGAGTACCCACAATCTAAAAGTAAGTAAGGCAAGAGGTGAATACCCATTAGCCGTTATAAGCTAGAAAAAGAGGAGAATCCCCATGTCTTCAAAAGTAAGTATGGATAAAGAGACTAAGATGTAAAGAATGAATAATGTGGAATGTTGCTAGAGATAACTTCCATGAGGTAAGTTAACTAAGAGGTGATGACCCAAGTCTTGATTAAGGATGAGTAAGGTTACTTGAGAAGTATTCCTTTCGTATTATGAAATTGTTTGTATGCATTGATTATGCTTTGGTTTGTATTGACTAACCATGATTCTTATGTTGTTTATTCTAGCTATCATATTTAGTACTTGATTATACTAACGCATACTTTGCCTACCTTCTTATCAAATGTAGGGTCCGATGACTTAGATTCGCACATTAGTGGCTAGCTTTGTTGTTGATCAAGGAAGTGAAGATTTGGTGAGTCCTTATTGTGTCCGAGGATGTGATCACCCTTTTCTATCATGTATTTCCCTTATGTTTTTGTAACGACCCGGGAGCACCCCCTAGCCGTTACCGGCGTATTCGACCTCTCAGAGGTCTTATACAAGCCCTTAGCATTCCTCATAGCATATATCATAGAAAAATAGCGAAAAATTTAAAACTTTTCCATAATATAACACACGACATAAAAGTCACATCATTTAAACCTTTAATACAAAATCGGAGTACTACGTCTCAAGGTAGCCATCTTAAAACATGACTACAACACAAGAGGGACACAACCCTTACAATACAAAAGAAACTACTATCTAGTACATATAACTTAAGGAAACTCTTTAACATAAAGGTCCTTGAATCTTTAAGGACACACCCGAACTTGGTAATAGTAAGCCAAGCTCATCCCTTCTAGGAAAGACCCTTTAGCCACCACCACCTACACTTGGTGTAAAAGATGAAGAAGAATGGTGTTAGTACAAGAATGCACTAAGTATGATAACCATGCAAAACATGCTTTTAAAAGGACATTTAGTTGGAAACTATGCATCATG